>JZKD02S1402297.1:59158-70214 GCA_000966675.3 Picea glauca
CCCCCCCCCCCCTCTCAGTTGTCCAACATACAAGATATTGTGGAATGCTTCCAATGAGATACTTGAATAATTCATAATGAATATCATGAAAAAAATTGATGATGCAGCCCCAAGGGAACTGAGAATGGCTGAAGTAGAAGAAAAGAGAGAAGCAATTCACACGAATATCGAGTAGCTTACTAAAGCTAGTAAATATTTCTTGAATTAAAACCTGATGAAACCAATGAAGCTAATCACACTATCCAATATCTTCCTAAAGAATACTGAGAAAGAATTAAAGCTAGAGGTCACAACCAAAAATTTTGATGGAAAACTAGACTTGGAGAAAATGCAGTTGAGAAAGTTGGAAAATATCATGGAGGACTATGCGTTATGGAAGGAATACAAAGATCAAATGGAATCGCAAAGGGTCTCATGATTTCCTTAATTTTTGTTACTGTTCCTTTTTATTTTTGTCCATTCTCACTTGTTGTAATTTGAATATGGAATATGAAGAGACAAGCTTGGATGATCCTCTGACAATAGGCAGTTTGAGAATGTAAACAATCCCTCTTGTTTTATAAAAGAGGAGACTGAAAATGAGAAAGAGATTTTGATCCGATGTTTATCGGAACAATATTCTTACTGTATGAATGAATAGAGCAAGAGACAATTATGGAATTTTATGATTCATATATGTGTATTTAAGACTTCTCTTTTGGATATGTCTATGATGTGAATGCAATTGAACTTAGTTGTATGCATTTCTTCTTCACTTTGTTCTTAATGTTTATGTCATCATGGATTTCCTTTTGAGCATAGAAACAATGTTAATGATATAACTTACAGTTATTTTTTATTGTGTAATCTTTCATTGTCGTATTCATTTGTTACTTTCTTAAATGAATTATTTCTTTCGCCAATAACAACATCTCATTAATTGTGCTCATACTCTTTAAATTTCTCCTGATCAGTATAGATTAGAATAAGTATACAATTTCATTTAGAGTATCTTTAGTCCGTATTAGTTAGATTTAGATTTATATTTCAATTCATATGAGAACATTATATTCTTAGATTCATATTAGATAATCTTTTAGAGTGGAAACCAAACCAACATAATGGTTGGAAACTCTATTCCAAATGAGAGTGAGTCTAATTGGGACCTACCATCAAGCGTTCTCCCTTACTTGCTTGATAGGCCATCTGGAACCGTCAATGAGTGGCAATGGCATAAGAACTTTCAAAGAGGTTATATTGCTTGGATACAAATTGTCTTAGACCTCTATGAATGCTTCGAAATAGACACTCATTATTTGGACTGACTCACCAAGATTAAACAATATGGTACAATCAAAGAGTTCATCTCCACTTTTGAGAAAATCACCATCCTTACTGAGGGTATGTCAGATACCTTTTTCAGGGAATGATTTATCGATTGAAGGAAGAGATACAATCCCAAGTCCTAATGTCCTGTACTACTACTTGGATGGAATCCTATAAAAGAGTCAGGGAAACCCAAAAGTTGTTGAATGCTCAAATTAAAATGACACCATTATTTACCTATCCCCATCCCACCATTTATCCCCTTAAAAATCCCTCTCCATCCCTCAATATCCATAAGTTAAATCATGCTAAAATTGTAAAACGTCAACTTAAAGGTATTTGCTACAACTGGTGATGAGAAATATTTTCTCGGGCATAATTGTAAGGAGAAAAAAACTCTTTATGGCCACTTTGAATGACATGCATTTCGGATGATGAAGTTGAAATTATACCATAGAATAATTTACTTGTACCTATTGAATATATTCCTACATATGTTTCATAGGATGTGGAAGCACATATCTCCTTGTGTGCCTTGACTAGTATTTTAGCTCCCCAAACCCTCAAATTGATTAGCTACATCAAACATCGTAAAGTCATTATCTTATTGACAGTGGTAACACCCATAAACTAATTCACCAATGTGTATCTTGTTACTTCCAAACTAGCATCCTTTATTGAGGTGCTACTAGGGATAATCACAATACAGGAAACACACAATTGTCACCTTAGTACAAATTATAAAGATGGTTATGAGCTAATTAGCTCCCAACCACTGTCACCTTTTATCGCATAAGAGTGAGATCTAATCATGTAAACCAAGAATACATTATACACTTGATTTACCTATTTATTATATGTCGTAAATAGGAAAATCTTGTTTCTTTCCACAAATTCTAGAATCTGATATATGATAAATAATGCAGAAAATGCAGATTTTGGGTAAGGAAAAGCACCCCAAGAGTGTCATGAGGCACTTGTAATGATAAACCTTGGGTAATTTGGCTAGGAAAATGGATAAAATATGTAAAAATATCACATAAGTGAATTCTTGAAAGTACAAAATGAATAATAACCATGCAATTAGCTCAAACTTGCAAAGAGAGGTGGTGAATCCTTTTAGGGTTTCACCAAAAATAAGCAAAATATAAAATAAAAGATATGAAGAACCTAGGAGACAAATTTCGTTGTTATAAAGTGTTATGTATCCTTTATAAACAATCCACAAGTGAAATACAAGCTAGGGTAGGGTTAGAATTCACCTTTTAGGGTTAAACCCTAGCTTTAGGGTTTGACTAATTTTGTTTTTCTTTGCTGCAATTTAATTTCCAAAATTGATAAACCTCTTAAATCAGCCCACAAAATGTTATATAAAATATTTAAGAACAAATATGTAGGGATATTTTTCCTTATTAGGGTTAAATATAAAAAAAATATTGTAAACCCTAGGACAAAAATGTTTAGAAAATGAAAATAAACCATTAACTTTGCACTAGACAATAAATAAATATTTTTTGGTAGTACAAGTTTTGTATTTTTATATTTGATATGACATAAAAGAAAATGATTTTAGTTTTTAAGGTTTTGTGATTGGTTGTTGGGAGTTAATCTTAGTGCCTTGTCTCTGCTTACAAATTATGGGGTCAAGAAGTATACCCCTCTAAGAATTTGTTATTTAATGTTTATGGATTAGAGTAGAAGAATAGTGCCTCAAGGCTAGTAGTCCTTTGTCTAATTTAGAGAAACCATGAAAACCAAGGCCCTACAAGAAGGGTTTCCCTAAGGGAATAGCCTTCACCAACAAGATCAATAGAATCTTGGAAATAATACTTAAAACCATTGCCAAAGAGTATACAACTAATCAAGACAAGAGATAAGCACTTACCAAATCATTTTAAGGAATATGGAAGAGATACAAACCCTGGATGTCCTCCTTCCAAGTAGTTTTGCAACTTTTAAATGGATTGATCTTGCTAGATTTAGTAGTAGTCTTGTATATTCAAAATAGTCTTTGAAGTAAGATGAATAACCAAGAAAGAAAGAGCTCCAAGAATTGACACCAACAAACACCAAGTAAAAGATATTCTATTAATGGCTTGAAATGATCTCCAACAATTCACAATAATTTGGAATGAGAGGAGGGCCTATATTTATAGATGAGGCTCACAACTCCTTCCCATTATTTATTCCCTAAATATAGGTTAAGGAAATAAAATGAAAGGGAATTTTCATCCACATAACTTGGAGACTAAGTCAAATTACAATGAAAAAATGCTTTACATTCTACAAACCCTCATAAAAGAGGAGGATCCCACAAAATATGGGGATGATTTTCTCTCCAAGTAGAACGTTCCAAGAAACGGGTGATGTGGAGGCCTCAAAACAAGTGGGGTAGCCTCCCAAGCAATTAAAGCTCCAAATTTTCTCTCCTCCAAGTAGAATGTTCTCATGAAAGTGTGGAGAATGACCTCAAAAGGGGATGACCTCCACAAAATGTGCTAAATGAATGCTCAAACAATTTCCATAAATCCTTGAAATATGTCTCCAAAGCATGACCATGTCCATATATAAGTCAAGGAACCTACATGAAGCATGGGAATGACACTCCAAGTAAACAAATGGGTCATGAAACCCCCAACAACAAGAATGAAATCAAAAGAATGGGTCAACCCTGAAATTATGTAAAAGACATCTCCAAAAGTGATGAAAGAAGAGGAACGTTCTAAGATATACCATGTGGAATGCGTAGAGAATTTCCACTTGTGAAAAATAAGCTCAATGATCCTCAAAGGATGTGACCAATGCATCGAAATATGTGTAATTCCTCGAGAATTGTGGCAATTCCTTGAGAGATGTGAAATTGAGTGATCATATGCAAAAGCATCTCTGAGGGTCGATGACCAAAGTGTGGTACATACATAAGAAAGAGAGGATCCATGTGGGGTAAAATAGGTGTGGTAAACCATGGGTGTGCCAAACGTTACAAAATGAAATCACCTTTTACATAGAAAATAGAATAAGAGAATAGTTAGGGCCCCCATAAAGAATGTTTCTAGAAGATCCACCTCAAAATGCATGCATACCTACCCTATACATAAATTCCTCACATGGAGGGAGTTACCACCTCCAAGAGATAGTCAGCTAGAGCAACAAAACAAAACACCCAACTTCGAACGAGGAATAAAAAGACATGTCATGACCATCCACCAAAGGGGATCTGGGAAACCAACTAACCAATACTTCTACATAAATCATGGCCACATGCAAAGTAATAGTCACACTTTGGGCTCATCAGAGTGGTCACATATCATGAAAAAATATAGGGTACACTGCAAAGAATATGAGATGTAACATGTACCAAGAAACACACTCCTATATCCATGTTGTGAATAAATTATAGATAATGGTTATTTATTTCCATTCCATGAAATGTGTTGGTCATTGTGAAAATGTGTGACTTCAAATGGGTGATCATTCCTTTAAAACCCAATTGGTTTTTATTGAAATGGGTGGTTGTGACATTGTTTTGGGTGCTAAATGGTTAAGGACATTAGGTCCCATCACCATGGATTTTTGTGAGTTATACATAAGTTTCAAGTAGGAGGGGAATCACCACACTTTAAATTAAATCACAATAGGTTCTCTAGATATCATCATCTCCTACTATATAGAAAATGTTATTGAAAAATAGCATCGAGGCATTATGGCCCAATTCCATTCCATTCAAGCCTTCGAGACACCCTCTGAATCCATCCATCCTGAAATTCAATTAGTCTTCACAAAACACCAATCCATCTTTAAAACTCTACAATTTATACCACTCTCATGAGGTGATAATGATAATTCTATTCCACTCATACTAGGTATCCTCCCACCCAATGTAGACCCTTATCACCCAATAGTGAAAAGATAGTTTAGGATTTTCTAGTCACCGGTGTCACCCACCCTAGTACCATTCCTTATTAATCACCAATTGTCATGGTACTCAATAAAAAAAGTCACTTAGCACATGTGTCCTAAATTTAGATCTCTTAACAAAATAACAGTCAAGGATAAGTTCCCCATTCCCATAATTGATTACCTTTTGGACGAGGTCAAAGGAACTCAATTCTTCACCAAAATTGATCTTTGTTCAAACTATCATCAAATTCACATGGAGGGAGATATTCCCAAAACTATTTTCACACTCATGAAGACCATTGCAATTTATTGTTGATGCCCTTTGTCGTTTGCAATGCTCCTTCCACCTATTAGATTCTCATTAACCACATATTTAAACCCTTTTTCCATCATTTTTTCCTTATCTCTTTTATGACATCTTGATCTATAGTAAAACTTTACATACCCATGTTACCCATCTAGATCAAGTCTTACAACTTCCTTTAAATAATTAACTCTTTGGTGCCTTTGAAGTGGAATATTTGGGTCATATTGTTAGTCATTATGGTGTACATGTGGATACAAAGAAAATTGAAGCAATGAAGGATTGGCCATGTCCCAGAACTCTTAAAAGTTTAATATGTTTTCTTAATCTCATTTATTATTACATAAAGTTTGTTGGAAACTATGGTAAGATTGCAACGCCCCTCACAACCTTGCTTAAGAAAATTCTTTCGGTTGGAATGAAGTTGTATACCATGCCTTCCAATATTTGAAGAATGCTTTGTGTACAAACTTGGTACTCAGTGTACTAGAATTCACTAAGACCTTTGTCTTGGAATGTGACACCTATAGTAAAATCATCAGAGTAGTACTCATGCAAGTGGGAATACCATTGGCCTTTACTAGAAAACAACTTTGTGAGAGGCACTTGAAAAAATCCACTTATGAAAAATAAATGATGGATATCTTAAATGATGTGGATATTTGAGATCCCTACCTACTCAATAAATTTTTCTAGATTAAAATAGATCATCAAAACGTAAAATACTTCATGGAGAAAAGGATTTCATTCCCTAAGCAACAAAAATGGGTCACCAAAATGTTTGGATATGATTATGATATAATTTATAAGAAGGACAAGGCGAATTTGTAGTATATTCTCTCTCTTGAAAGTATGAAGAAGAAGGGTCCCTCTTTTCACTCTCTTTCATAGTAGTAGGATGGTTGAATGACATCTACAAAGGATGGTTCATTGATCTTAATTTTGCTTGCTTGATACAACAACTTCAAAAGACACCTCAGGCATATCAGGGCATGCAAAGATTTTCTATAAAGGGTGTCTATATATGAACAAGAAATCTTCCTTTAAATAATAGTGTTATCTAAATTCCATGCCTCTATAGCAACAGGTCAATACATATTTCATAAAACATATGAAAGGATTAATTGTTCATTTTTTTAGGAAGGAATGAAGAAGGACATATGCACTTTTTTGGAAGAATGTGACCTTTTCGAATGGCACAAGGGAGAAATAATGAAACTTCTAGATGCACTGCAACCTCTACCCATTATTTTAGTTGTAAGAACTAACATTTATATGGACTTCATTGTGGGGTTATCTAAATCTGACAATAAATCCATCATCATGGTTGTGGTTGATCTCCTTTCCAAATATACTTATTTTTTTGCTCTACAACACCCCTTTAAATCCATCATGGTTGGTCAATTCTTCATGGATAATATCTTTAAACTCCATTGTATGTCACAATCTATTGTGACAAACAGTGACCCCACTTTCACTAGAAATTTCTAGCAAGGGTTGTTTCATCTCGAGGGAACTCAATTGAATCTTAGAACCATCTATCACCCCCAAACTGATGGTCATATTGAAGTTTTAAACAAGTTTTTGGAAGCATAGTTGAGGAGATTTACTTCATAACAAAAATCCCAATGGTTTCAATGGTTGCCTCCAATAGAATGGTGGTACAATACAACTTATCATGGTGCCACTTGAATGACTCCCTTTGAGGTTGTATATGGGAAAAATCCCCCATCAGGACTATCCTAATTACTTAGAGTATCTAAGGTGAAGGAGGTTGAAAAATCCCTCATATCTCAAGCCAATATTATATGCACTCACAAGGATAATATAGTAATGTCTCAGAATTGGATGAAGTAGCATGTTGATCATCATCATTTTGAATGCCAATTTGAAGAAGAGGATCAAATCTTCCTTCATTTTCAATATTATAAGAAAACATCCCTCAAATAAAACCACCACCACAAGATTACTCCAAAATTTTACGACCCCTATGAGTTACTCAAATGTATTGGTCTAGTGGATTACAAATTGGAACTTCCAAGCCATTGTAAAATTCATCCAATATGTCAAGTCTCCTACTTAAAGAAAGTGGTCATATCTGATTGTTGAATTCAAAATATCCTTCCATGACTAGGTGAAGAAGGTTCCATTTGGTTGTATCCTGAGGTCATCCTCGGCAAAAGAGAGCATTCTATACACTAGTGCACTATTGAATAGGTCTTGATACAGTGGAAGGATATGTTGTCTTGAGACGCCAGATGGGAACCCACAGAGATCCTTCATAAATTTCCTCATCTCCATGCTTGAGGATAATGATTATTTTTAAGAAGGAGGGAATGTTAGGGTCCTACCCTAACCCCCTAAGTATATATATAGTTTTTTATGTATGGATTCCATCTCTAGTAAATAAGGCCCATGTAGTAGTGTGAAATAAATAATTGTGAGAGCTCTTACTAGAAGGTTCCTCCTACTAGAAAATTATTTCTCTATAAAGTTCCTATGAAGTAAATAGAACTATATAAATAAGTATAAGAAATGTAACGATATCTCTTGGGAAGTATATTGTAATCATATCTCTTCTCAATTGGAGGTTTCCCCATCAAAGAGTCAAGTGAACATTTCTCTCATTAACAAAGGTATAACATTTTGTGTTGTTTTGGTGCTTGTTTTGGCTATGTGGTTGCAATTTGTCACTTTTGTAATAAATTTGGGTAAAATTTATTATTTATGCTCTGCATCTTCCAAATTACTAATAAAGAACACCACACAAATAATGTCTTAACATTATTTCAAAATAATCTTGTACCATTATTGTGTTTTTTTACCAAGTTTATATGTCACAAAAATGGATGCATTTGGGTACGTCTCATTTTGCATCAAATTTGTTTCCATTTTGATATTATTATCTTATAATTCATATCTATTTGTGTCCCAATTTCAATCCTACAGTGTACCTTGCATCTATATTTTCATCCCTAATGATTCAATAACTGCATCCTTGCAACCACATTGACATATTGAGTTGTGTCCTAGCATCCAAACTTGCATCATAGTTTACATTCTTGTAACTCAAATTGAGTCGAGTCTTTTTTCCATGTGTTCAAAATAACCCTAGTGTCCCAAATTTTATTTTCTAGCATCCCTTAATGTTAATTTGAATATTAATTTGTGTCCCTTGGGACACCAAAAAGGCTCGTGCATTTCATTTCATTTCTATGAGTCCAATTTCCAATGTGGGATTCAAATTGTGACCTAATCTAGTGACGTATTGATCTATAAACTCCGATGGAACGGTTTCTCACAAAAACTCTTGTGACATTCTGATATCTTTTATTATGAAGGTTTATTTTCTTAGATCATATATTTATTATCACTAGCTTATTGCTCAAATTTATAAAAATAATTTAAATACAAAAATGAAAGAATAAGCAAATGAACACACCATCCACACAAATGAGCACAAGATGTATCCTAGGAAACCTGATGTGGGAGAAAACCCAACTAGAAGGTGAGGCCTATGCTCTTCTCTCTTTCCTTCAGTTATAAAAATGAAAACACAAAGAAAGGGGCACTCACTATGGAGTTTCCTTTGACACTGTGACCTGAATGGATGCTACGAAAAAATATTCCTCCTCTTCTGTTCTCTCAAATCCTACTCCTATATGCTCTACACAACTATGGAACAAGCAGAATGTTAAAATAATGGAGCCCCCTCTCCTCCTAGAAAACTTGTTTTTAACATCGTATGATAGTTTTCTAGGGTTAGGGTTTTTGCATACCTCAACTCTCAATTAGTGTTAGGTTTTTAAATATTCTATGATCTTCTTGATTTTCCATATGTGACTACCCCCACATGTGAGTAATGGGGGTTGATGTGGAATCCACTTGATACCATGGTGGTTAACAAGGTAGGTCAACTTGTGGGAGGCATAACTTATGTATATGAACTTTGATTGAGGTTATTTTCACACCATTGGAAAGGTATCAGTGTGTAGAAAAACATTTAGGGGCTAGGAGCTATTATTGAAAAATTTGACCCAAAAAGGTGTTGCTTGATGCCTCAAAATGTCTCTAGAAGGTTTAAGACCCCAAATCTCAAAACTAGGACCTACCACTAAAATGGGCCTTGCAATCCAATTCCTTCAATTTTTCCACCTAGAAGGTACCAAGATAGATGAAAATTTACATAATGATAAATTCTATATCACTTATCAATGATCCTACCACTAAAATTAGTAAGTGGTGGGGTAGTTATTGTTTCTATTATAACGTAAATTAAATAGTTGGAATGACACATCAACTTTTTGGGACCATAATTTTTTTACTCTGAACTTTGATTAAGGAACATGATATCTCATTGAAAATATATTGACGAGTTCTACACAATGGAAAGTATGAAATCACTTTCTACATGATTTGAAAAATTCCTAAACACACATAAGAGACTAAAATAAGTGATGTTCTTAAGTATCATATGTAAGCGATGCATTGGAATGACAAACAAAAGTGACACACCATAAGAAAAATTCTACTTGATGCCTCAAAATAGCTCTAGAAGGTTTCAGACCCCAAACCTCAAAACTGGGACCTACCACTAAAATGGGCCTTGCAATCCAATTCCTCCAATTTCTCCACCTAGAAAGTACCAAGATAGATGAAAAATTACATAATGATCCATTCTATATCACTTATCAATTATCGTACCACTAAAATTAGTAAGTGGTGGGGTAGTTATTGTTTCTATTATAACATAAATTAAACAGTTGGAATGACACGTCAACTTCATGGGACAGTAACTTTTTCACTCTGAACTTTGATTAAGGCACATGATATCTCATTGAAAAGATCTTGATGAGTTCTACACAATGGAAAGTATGAAATCCATTTCTCCATGATTTTCAAAATTCTTGAACACACATAAGAGACTAACGCAAGTGAAGTTCTGTTGGCGGNTCTATATCACCTAGTTGTTCTCTGACTTCAGATAATTCTAGAGGTTGACCCCTCGGGCGATTTGGTTGCCTAAGACTAGCAAAGGTTTTATGTGATCTCATAAGAGATTGTCTAAAAATTTCTTGTATATCACCACCTATAGGATTAGGGGTTGTTGGCTCAACTGTGATCTGAGGATCTTCGGTTGAAGTAGTTGTTGTTTGAAGGGGAATAATGTCGAATGAATGGATTCTAGTCACTATAGGGGAGATATTAGGGGGGGAGAAGTCTTGCGACCACCTCGTGCCATCAATTTAGTTTGGCCCTCCTTCTAGCGCCATTTGTTGGCGGGCGAAATTGACCGTCCGTCAACTGGGAGAGTGGAACCGGTCCGGGGTTGTCTAAATAACCCAAGGCGTTTGGAATGGACCACCCTGACGAGTTTAACGGCACCGTTGGCCGCTCTAAGGTCTTCTATGAAAACCAAAGAGAAATGACCCGAGCTAAGAAATCTAAAGGAAACTAGAAACTAATAAAACAAAGAAAAAGAACTAAACTTAATAAAGGAAACTAGAAACTAATAAAACAAACTAAACTAACTACACTAATCTAACT
>JZKD02S1402297.1:77853-133421 GCA_000966675.3 Picea glauca
TGAGGATGATTAGATTATTACAAAACCATAGGTTTATATAGGTTTCTCACAAGGTAAAACTCCCTTGTGGATAATATCAAAATAAAATACATAATCTGGGAATAATCCCAAAAATATCTTAAACTAAGTAACTGAAAATGCAAATAAAATCCTTAAGATATCTTCCAACTGCTCCTCATATCCATAGCCAATTCGAATTTGCCTGTAATAGACATAAAGATCAAGTTAGAGGAGTATTTTATTGAGAAAACAATAAAAAAATGACTCTATAGACTTAGGTACAAAATCTTCTGATTCCGTAGCTGGTCTAGAATAGTAAACAGGACCAGATATATAATCAAAATCAAATCGAATCCAATCACCAACAAATTACTAATGATTGAATAAAAATTACCCTTTAAATCAAACCAAATCGAACAGAATAAAATCGGGACAGAGTGGGAGTACTCTGTTTTCCCAATCGTCATAAAATCAAGTCAAATCTTAACAAGACTGTCCCATGGATGCACTCAATGGTAAACCAAATCGTATGAGATACAAAACAATCATTATCGGTTTGCATAGGATCCAAATCATTTAATCAATAGCAAAAAATGGTCACAATAAAACAGGCATAACTCTATCCATAAAATCTAGTCATAGACTTTATATGCTGAATTTTCAACAGTTCATAGATATGGTCATAACTGTCATCAACCAGTCATAGTAACGAATTGATAACCTTTAGTTAAAATCACAATGCATAAACAACCTCCATTGTAATTGGATGAAATCATATCAACTCAAGAACCTTTACACAGTCAATGGACAAAGGCATGATAAAATCTACAGATTCATGAACTGAGTAATAATCCACACCAATATTCACGGAGTTAATTATAGAAACAACATCGTAACCTTAATCAGAATCCAATTCAAATAAGTTGCAATTAATGAGAATCAAATCAGTTACGATTCGGTTATGTATCAACAGAAAAGTATGAAATTTGGTCGAAGGAAATTGAAACAGTTAACCCATCTATTAATCATACTCATATCATAACCAATTCGAATTATACCATTGACTGTATTCGAAATTCGGGATACCAACAACAGTCTATTTAAAAAAAAATATTAATAGCTTGTATTATCAACAGAACATCGAGCTAATTTTGAACAATCATATATATTCGATGATCCATCGAATCAAAGCCAAATCCACGCTGGAAACAGAAATATTCAAAACCGAATTCGAATTCATTATATAAAGCTCGATTATTTACAAAAAAAAAAATTGATATCAAGCATACCTGTGGAGCGACGAGATGGCTTTTTGGGTGAGAGGGAGTTCTGAAGAATAGATCTCATGAAATGCATACAGACTCAGAACGCATGTTCCCGCCATTGAAAAATTGACTTGGAAAACGAGAGCTATATCTATGTATCCACTGAATTTCTGAGAAAACAGTCCTTCATAAGGATAAAGGGGCTAAAAACGGTTCTGGGTTTTCAACCGTTCGATCTGATTCAACACCGTTTGCTCAGAAATGCTCACGCAAAAACGTGACTCTGGGAGCAAATTCGGGGCAGTTTTCTCTGGCAAAATGAAACCAACACCAACTCTGAAAATCATGAGGGTTCAATTGGCCCTTCAGGATCTAGGAGATAACACACCGAGAGCTGGGCTAAGGGACAAGGGTTTGAAYAGAGTAGGCTTAGAGATTCTCCCAAAAATCAATAGAGGTAACCCTGGTAAGGAGGCAAGCATCAATGCAAAGTGTGCGAGGGTGGTAGAAGGCAGTAAATCCATGCAGAGCAATAGTGGTCGCAGTACAACCGCCGATATGGCTATTCAAATTGTAATGATGGATTATCTATTAAGTCATGTGTATAACTAATCAAAATCCAACCAATACATGCCAGCACTATCATAGTGTTCAAAACATGTATCGTATAGGTTAACACCAAAATTATATATGCACCCATGTGTCATCATTCAACCAAAGTGCCAAACCGAATTCACATAGTCGACAAGACAAAGTTATAAAAAGATTTAACATAAGGATTATTTCATATATATAAAAACCAAATAAATCATAACCCCCATGTAGAATAAAAGATGAGGCAAGTCACAAAAAGTTTAAACCCAAATGCTCAATAACTTACAAAATCAATAGAATCAAGTTGTGCAATCAGCATGGTTCGAAAATCATGTTGTTTGGCTAACTTATGAAACAAATTACAAGTGTTATTCCATATAATCAACGTTACACCATAGTTTTAAACCATCAACGCTTAATTTGAAACAAATATGAAATGTTGACCATGCGTCGATGTATTGTGACAGCTCACATTCATAGTTTAACCAATGTACAAATGGGTTTTCATATRATCAAAACATTGATAATTATGAAAACATAAACATAGGCATTAAATTAGAAAGAAAAGTATAAAAGTTTTAATCATAACACCCATGTATCTTATGAAACCAAAGGTTAAATGAATGCAAATCCAAATGCATTGCAAACCAAGCTAGATAATGAATCGAAGCACGAGTAATGAATATAGATCGGAAGATTCGCCAACTAGGTAATGATAAGTGTAATGTAAGCGCAAAGGGCATATCAATCAGAAGGATGACAATAGTTCAAACAACGATTCTAATGTGACTTTGAAGGACTAAGATTTCATGCTTACAGTCATGAAAACAAAACGAAGATAGGCGTGCGAAAAGGCGCAAAGAATAAAAGCGTCGTTCATTTGAAAATTACGACGAAGAATCAATGTTTGTGAAACATTGGTGTAGGCAGCTTATGAGACAATGAAAAATGTGAATTGACTGCCAACAAGTTCTTAAGTAGCACATGAAAGCGATGCACTGAAATGATAGAAAAAAGTGACACACCATAAGCAACACACATAAGTGACCCACTCATGTATTGTAACATATGCATTTAAAATATGCAATATGATAAGAGATACAATTAGTAAATATAGTTCATAACCCAATGACTATAACCAATAAACTTAAGTGATGCACATAAGTTAAGCACCATAATCAATGCACGTAAAAAACACATATGAGACATATTTAAGAGACACACATAATCAAAACACCATAAGCAATGCAACATAAGTCAAACACAATTGTTGGAGATGTGCTATATTCTTTGTAGGTATATTATGAATCCATGCATGAAGCATTAGCTACAATGTGTATATTGTGTACCCATGCACATGGCACTAGCTTTGCTAGGCATGATCTAATATTGGCACTAGTTTTGTCCATTTTTGGCCCACTTTAGGTCTCTTTTTGGTTTGTTTTGGGATTTTTGGGCCAATAGATTTTGCCCCATTGCAATCTAATTCCAGTTAATGGATCATGCATGTAATCTAATCTAAGATATCGAATTACAATCGTGGATGTTTCAAAATACCTAAATTTTGTATTGTGAATGGTTACATTAATAAAAGGAGAAGATAGAGGTGTGAATCTAAGTTAGGTTGGTTTTCCTAGTTAAAGGTTTCAAGGATAAGTCTCTATGTACTATGTGCATGTTCTGTTGTTTAGTTTTAATTTTTCTTGGAAATCTTTATGAATTTGTTTACTTAAAAAGGTTTAAAAATTAAAATAAACAATGCATTTAAGTTTTGACACACTTAATATAGAGGTGCACTCAAGCAACACACATAAGTGATGGTGCCCTAAATTAAGCGACAAACATAAGCAAGGAACCATAACTAGTGACACACATAAGTGATGCACCAATATAACCAATGACACATAATAAATGCACTTAATATATACACACAATTAACAGACCATAAGTGACACACATATGTGATGCACTTAAGTTATTCCCTTAATTAACACACATAAACAATGATACACCATATTAAGTGATGCACATAAGAAATGCACCATAACAAGTGACATATAGGTGACACACTAAAGCACTAACACATGTACATAAGTGACACACATAAGCGACACACTAGGAAACATAGATAAGTTACCCACTCATGCATCATAAACAACACACTTAAGTGATGCACCAAATAAAAAAACATACCTTAAATGTTGTATAATGAACCATAAGGATTTCACATATATAGTGGTAGCAAGCTCTCAGAGGGCATGAAAGGAACTAATTTTATCTTTTAACGAAGCCCTAGCCCTCACAGGAGCTCCATGCCTCTATTAATGACAAAATTCAATGCAAATGTAAAAATAAGTAGGTGAGGAGACTAGAAACTAGAATTCTAGGGATCAGGTGTGTCGATTTGGAAAAAGGGATAGTCAAATTCTCAAGACCATAACTCTTGCATAGGAACTTGGATTTGGGAGTACAATAGATTGATAAAATTTCTTGATAAGAAGGATAGTTGGGATGTACATTGGAATGAAAATATAGAGATAAATTAGGATGCAACATCAATGTTAGGATGCAAACAAGGATGATATGGACACATTGGGATGCAATTTACGATGTGTTGGGATGAAAAATAGGCCACATATGTTATGAAAGAAACATAATTTGGATGTAAAAGAGGATGTAGAATGACACAAAAAGGGACATGTAGGGATGTAAAAATTGAACACAAAAAAATGGTCATACATCCCACATCTAATGTTCCCACAATGTAGGATATAATATATGATGTATCCTTGTATTGTAGTAGTATGGACCAAGACACTTTCCCTTTGTATGATAAACCTTTTAATCGGTCCCATTTCTCACTTCTGGACTAAATAGTCCATTCGAAGGGCATGCCACATGATATAGGATGTAATGAATGGTCCAAGTTACTCAGGGTTATATCCTTTAGGGCATAATTGTTCAAAAACACATGTATTCCAACAGAGGACGAACACATTCAGTAACCACTCACACAACCAGGTCAAATATCAACACATCGATGTTTTGATGTGGTAAAATCTCTACGGGGAAACATCCACGGCCCCAACCAACGTGACCACTTGGAGCATTTTATTAATGCAAAAGAAAAATATTACAGAGAGATTTTACAAGAGATTTTTTCACAATCGATCATCGGAAAATGACCCTCCATGCTCTTTAAATAGAGATCATGGACCAATCAGGTGTTAAGCTACAGATCAATGTCCATTAAGATCGAGGAGAATATGAACCGTCGAATCAATCTATGTCAGAACATATCATGACCGTTGAATTTCCTAACTACAAATGCATACTAAAGAAACACACTAAGAAACACAATTTTACCTAATGACACATTATACCAAGTAGATATTAACTAACTCTGAGGTGTCTAAATATCCTAACATCCCCCCTTAAGAACAACTTGGGATAGGATTGAAGGAAGGAGGAATTAGAGAATATCCCCCCTTAGAGAAGGAAGGAGGCAGTAAAGCCTATCCCCCCTTAATGAAGACTTCCTGAACTCCTAGCATAGATCAAAATTTGGAAAACTTCGCTTTTGTAAGAGACTTTGTGAAAATGTCTGCAACTTGATCTTCTGTAGGGAAAAAGAGAACTTCAATAACTTGATCATGAATGAGATTTCTAATGAAGTGCATGTGTATCTTGATGTGCTTGATGCGCTGATGTTGAATTGGGTCTTTGGAGAGATTGATGGCACTCTGATTTTCACACCAAAGGTTGGTCGGATGTTGTTGCTAGAATCCAAACTCGGAAAGGATCTGTCAAAGCCACAAGGATTTCTGACTTGCATTTACCACTTCTCGGTACTATGCTTCTATTGAATAAAGTGCAATAGCTTGTTGTTTCTTACAGGCCCAAGTGGCAAGCCCTAAACCAAGGCTGAAAACATAACGTGCAATAGAATTCTAATCATCAGGGTCGCCGACCCAATTTGAATCAGTGAAACCAACCAATAAAGGAGTCCTCCCTAAACTGTAATGTATCCCAAACTGAACTGTACCACAAACATAGCGAAGTATCCTTTTAGCTACTTTATAATGGATTCCATTGGGTGTTTGCATATACTGGGAAACAAGACCAACAACAAAGGAAAGATCAGGACGAGTATGAGTCAAGTATAAGGGTCTACCAACTAAATGAGCGTATAGGGTGGCATCAACTTTGGGAGAAGTATAGGTAGTAGTAATCTTGACTCCATACTGGAAGGAAGAAGGTGTTGGTTTACAATAATCCATGTGAAAGTGATGAAGAAGGTCACAAGCATACTTAGACTGGGAAAGAAAAATTCCTTCATTGGTTTGCAAAACTTGGAGGCTAGGGAAATAGTGAAAAAAACCCAAGTCTGTCATTTCAAATTTATTCTTAAGGATGGTTTTCACATGGTTTAAAAGTTTTGATTCACTACCAATAAGGATAAGGTCATCAACATAAAGGAAAATGATTATGAGATGGATTCCTACTTTCTTGGTATAGAAATTAGGATCAGAATGACATCTAGAGAATTTGGTGTCAATAAGAAAGTTGTCCATTTTGGCATACCAATCTTGGGGAGCTTGCTTAGGACCATAAAGATATTTCTTAAGGCGACGAACAAGGCTAGATTTATTCTGGACATAGCCATGAGGTTGTTCCATGTAGATTTCTTCTTGAAAATCTTCGTGCAAGAAGGCATATTTAACATCCATATGATGGACCTCCCATTTATGTGAGGCAACAAGGGAAAGAACAAGGTGGATGGAATTCATTTTGGCTATAGGGGAAAAGGTTTCATTATAGTCAATTCCTTCAACTTGGGAAAATACTTTGGAAACTAGTCAAGCTTTGAGTCATTCAAGACTTCCATCGGATGCATACTTAGTTTTGTAGACCCATTTACATCTGACAAGTTTTCTTCCTTTTGGAATATGTACAAGATCCCAAGTATCGTTGGCCATTAAAGAACAATACTCTTCATTCATTGTTGTATCCCAATTTGGATGACCTGAAGCTTTTGCAAATGTCTCTAGATCATGAGTCTCTAAAAATTGAGCCAAAATAGAAGAGGCTCGTTGGAACTGTGAACGTGTTCGACGCGGACCTAGAAGGATCACCTATAAGATCACTAAATGCTTCTCGTGTTGAACAGACCCATCTAGGAAGTTGTGGAGCCGATGGTGGTTCAGGTTCAAAGGACCCATCTGGAGGAAGGTGAGTAGGTGGAGGTGGATTTTCATCCTCACTGTCATCATCTGAAGAAGAAACCAGAATAGGAACAGAAGAAGGCACAAACGCCGAAGATGGATCACAGGCCAAAGAAGGCACAATCATCGAATTAGGCTCGCAAGCCAAGATATTTTCATCAAATTTAACATCTCTTCTAATAATAATTTCATTACAATGTGGTTGAAGAAGTCTATAATTTTTTACATCTTCAAAATAACCAACAAATATACACTTCTCACTTTTAGTCTACAATGCTTTCCTTTTCTCATCAGGAATGTGAGCCCATGCTATACTGCCAAATACATGAAAGCGACTTACATCTGGTTTAATTTTAGTCCAATCTTCTTTCGATGTTATATTTTTAAGATCCTTTGTGGGAGTGAGATTTACTATGTAATTTTCACAGTTGATTGCTTACGCCCAATACTTTAGAATTAATCCATTAGATTGGATCATACAGTTAGCCATTTATTTTAATGTGTGGTTGTTTCTCTCAGCAACACCATTTTGTTGTGGTGTATATGGAACAGTTTGTTGCTTTTGGATGCCCTTTTTAGTGCAGTAACTTGTAAAATTATTGTTCACATATTCACCTCCATTATTTGTTCTTAACTTTTGAATTTGATGTCTAGATTGCTTTTCTACAAGGGTCTTGTCGGCCAAAAACTTGTCAAAAACTTCTCTCTTAAGTTTTAAGAAGTAAACCCAACTATGTATGGAAAATTCATCAATGAAAGTTAAGAAATACATGCACCCATAAAAAAAAGGAGAAGAGAGTGGACCACACAAATAACTGTGAACAAGTTGCAAAGGGCCCGAGGCATGCCAAGAGGCACGTTTTTCAAAACTGTCCCAATGATGTTTTCCAAGAACACAACCGACACGAACACCATCTCTACATGAAACAAGAGGAAGACCAGTCACCATCTATTGATTACATAGTTGTTGCAATGAGCGATAGTTTAGATGACCAAACCTCTCATGCCAAAGTTTTCTCAACTCATCGCTATGAGCAACAAAAACTAATGAAGAAAATGATGACCCAAAGTTGTCAAACTTGTACAACCTGGTAATATCATCATCAATTCTAGTTGCAAGAACATGCTTAGGATATTTTAGATCCTTGATTACAACTTGGTGAGGTGAAAACTCTACAGTTTTACCTTCACCTGAATGAGTGATTTGATATACTGATAAAATATTACAAGAAAGACTTGGAACACATAATACATCATTGAAATGACCATTTTCTACTTGATTTGTTCTAGATCCTTCAACAATAAGAGATCTATCATCACCAAAAAATATTTTCTTGGTGTTACATTCATTTATTCCAGAAAATATGTCTATATCCTTAGCCATATGATAAGATGCTCCAGAATCAATAAGCCACTCATCAAAAGAAGAAGTAGAAGTTGTATTGAAGGAGAAACTAGAAGCAGAAAGTGCATGACCATGAGAAGAAGAAGAAGAAGTAGAATCAATATTGATATTATGCTTCTTCATCATTGCTTCTAAAACTGTCATCTTCTTGAAACATTTGGACTCATCATGACCATATTTATCACAAAATTTGCAATGTTTGTCAGTCTTCTTACTTTTATATTTTTCTCCTTTGTCACCATTAGGAGTGGAAGATGTCTGAGTGGGTTTGGGACCCTTATATTGCTTGTTGTTGTGGCGAGGATGTTGTTTCTTGGGATTCTTGGGTTTATGTTTCTAATAGACGACTAAGGCTTTGTTGGAGGTACATGTAGTGTTGATCACTCCAAGTTGTACAAGCTTATCTTGCTCTCTAATCAAAGCATAAAAAAAGTTCTCAAGACTGAGTATTTTATAAGTTGTCCCTAGAGCCTCTTGCATGGCATAAAAGGTAGATACAAACACATAATATGCACTACCTATCTTAGAAAGAATAATATAGATGCAACAATCTTCTTCTATCTTTATCTTACATTCTTCACATTAAGTTATGAGTGTTTTAAACTTAGATAGATAGTCTTCAATGCAAGAAAAATCATTTGGACTTAAATTCAGTACTTTATTTTCTAACTGTTGTGCTCAAATAATATTGTGTTTACCAAACATAGATTCAATCTTGTCCCAAGCTTCTTTGGGTTGATCAATTGATTGAAGGTGGAACCTTAAATCTGGAGAGATGGAAATTCCAATTAATCCACGTGCTTCGTCATTCCTATTATCCCATTTGAATTTCTTATCAGCATCAATGGGTGTTTCTTTCTTTTCCAAGGTAATCCGGTGCAAGCCTTTACTTCTTAATAAATCCTCCATATGGGATTTCCATTGGAAGTAGTTGGTGTTGGTAAGAAAGAGATTACTTGTATAAGTCATATTAAATATGCAGATAATATGAATTTAAAAACTGAAACTAATTATCTGGATGAAAAGATCTCGAAAATTTAGGCGATTTAAAAAAAAACGACGTTGAAAACAGACTTCGGATGTGAGAGTTATGCCATTTTAAAAGAGGCATAAAAGATAACCAAAGGACCACGTGGTGGTGTAAGTTGTTTTATGAAGTGACCCACTTTTATAAAGAGAAGTGGGAATCACCTTTACAATGAAGTTACTCTAAAATAAAATATTAAAGCTACTTATAGTGATTCACTTTTATACTTGAAGTGAAATACACTTTACAATTTTAGCATGAACGTTTTCAAAAAAAGTAACAGAAAGAGAGACTTGAACTCAAGACCTCTTACTTAATAAGACAACTTTTAATCAAATGGTCTAGCAAAACATATTGTATTGTTTAGCAAGAGGATTGGGGGTGTTGTTTTTGTTGTGGTTGTTGTGGAATATGGCCTTGGAGAGCGTGCTAAAAAAAACTATTTTCACACAAGAAAAAAAAAAATTGCTTCTCGATGACAACAAAGGTTAGATCTTGGTTAGCTTACCCGGAAGATGCACCTTTTCCTATTTGTTTCTGATTTGCTGAGATCGCACAGGGCGTGAGCAAAAGAGAATATGTAGATTTAAAAGAGTAGCAACCCGAAAATAAATAATATAAAACCAAAATAATACTCTACAAAAATTTTAAAAATGCGTATTCAAGCTTTATACCTCCGGATCTGACTGAAATAGTCGTATCTTGGGAAAACATAAACTTTTTCGAGTGAAACAAAAAGTGTTCATGACTGAAAAGAGTGCTCTAGATGCAATGAAACGGTCCTCTTAGCCCAAAAATTTATAGAAATGAAAGAAAATGAAGATGAGACAACTCGACTTCACAATCTCGATCTACAACAAGAGCGGGTCTTCAAACAGGCTCTGATACCATGTTCGACAACACAAGTATTCCAATAGAGGACAAACACCTTCAATAAACACTCACACAACCGGATCAAATATCAACACACAGATGTTTTGACGTGGTAAAATCCCTACGAGGAAACATTGACAGCCCCGACCAACGCGGCCAGTTAGAGCAGTTTACTAATGCAAAAGAAAAAGATTACAGAGAGATTTTACAAGAGAGTTTCTCACAATCGATCATCGACAAATGACCCTCCATGCTCTTTAAATAGAGATCATGGACCAATTGATTGTTAAGACATAGATCAATGGTCATTAAGATCGAGGAGAATATGAACCATTGGATCACTCTATGTCGGAAAATATCGTGATCGTTGGATTTCCTAACTACAAATGCATACTAATGCATAAAAAGAAACACACTAAGAAACACATGTTTACCTAATGACACATTAGACCAAGTAGATCTTAACTAACTCCTAAGTGTCTAAATATACTAACACTAATCCATTGGATTTTGAATTGTTAATATGTCCCAAGTAAAAATATCCTTTTGTGGCTTTACACACCTTGGAATCATGCTTATATCCAACTCATGTGCCAAAGATATCATCAAAAGGGTGTGTCTTGTGTTTTAGATCCCCATTCATGGCCCATGTGCCTTAGAAATATCTCCTTTAGGGTCCAAGCTCTTAAATTTCACCCTTGAAGCATGTCCTTAGTGAGGATCACTACCCATGATGCACCAAATCACTAAATCAACCTTTAAAACACCCCTATGAATTTAGCTCATAATCCCCTAACCATTAATATTGAAACCCGACTTAGAATAAGAGTCTCATCCTTCATCTACAAAACCTTATTGATGGGCCAAAGAATTACAACAAGAATTTTGAACTCCTCAGCTTAACTTTAAATGTCAAACCCAGGTTTGTGCAAACTTATGAAGTACTATGCAGTGTATGTGAAAACTACACTAGTACATCTATCTACTAGAAATGAAACATACTAATTGTAGGAATGTAAGAACTAAACAATAAAATTAACATAAAGTAGATGTGCACGAATTAAACTATTCTAATAATAAGAAGGGATGCCTAATGTTAGCCTCTTTATTTTTCTTTCCTCACTCTCCACTACGAATGGATTTGCACTCATTCCACCCCAAGTTAAGGGTGCCAAGAGAAAGTAGTGTGGGGATTTTTTTTCATTTTGTTATAGAGGAATCAAACACTAGTCATAAGGGTACCCAATCAACCAATGGTGTCAAGGAGGTATCACCTCAAAGTCATAGGATAAGATGAGATACTTTGAAAGGGGGATAAGTAAAGAAAATGAAGATATAGTAAAAGAACATAAAACAAATGAACCAAAAATAAATGTCCAAACATTAAACTATTCTAATAGAGATAAATGACAATCCATAAAGTAAAAGCAGTAAAGGAAACACATGAAAGCAAATGAATGTTGGAAATAAAATTACATAATTTTAAGGAAAGAAAATACGGAAATAAACCTATATCACTTGAAATAAAATTAAATAGCATCCATATAATCTATATGTGGAGGGGATTCAACTTCCATTGTAGCTTCAGAGAAGTCCCAAACCCCAAAGCAAGCAATGAGATTAATCCCTCAAGATAAAAATACTATTTATAATAAGAAACTTGAAAAAAAAAACTACATTACTTACACATTCGAATTTACAAAATGAGAGTAGAAAAAATAGATCGATGACAATACTCAAGAGGAGACTATCATAACTTGTGAACTATGCCTCCTCTTGTACTTGAATGGAGTCTTATCTAAGTCTTCCAATCAATCCCTTTATTGATGGAGGTGTTGATGTTTGGGTAGCATCGGGAAAACATTCTACTAGATTGATAATTAATAATATGATTATTAATTATTAAGCAATATTATTAATTATAATATTATTAATGTAATAATATATTTATAATATAAAGTATAAATATATATAATATAGTATAAAGTATAAAGTATAAATTACACTTATATTATATGTATAATATAATATAAAATATAAATATATTTATTACCCAAGGGGCACATCTCTGCATGGATGGTCACCATGGTCACCATATTTTCCTTACATATAGAACACTCATCATTGTAATAAGATATTTTTAAATGAGAGTAGAGTAAAGTCTTGGGAGTGTTAAATTTATGGGGTTGTTTCAATATCTATGTACACCATATTTACTTTTTATTCCTACCTAAATTATAGAAAGAATTCCACAAATTATGGTGGGCAATAATTTCTAGTAAAAATGTTTAATTACCTAAATATTGGGAATCTACTTGCTTCTACCTATATTTATGCAAAGAATCCATGAATTATGGAGGAACAATTTAACAAAGTCAAATACTATGTGGATGGATTATAACCAAATTGATCTTTGGGTAGTTAGAGGAGGTATTCTCCAACTATTTATAAGAAAGAAAATTTAATTTAATTTTCAAAGAGAAGTGTCGTTCTGGATCAATTTAATATTACTAAAAAAGGACACAACAATAGACACACATATTACTTAGTGATGTTCTAGAGTTTACTAAAGTAATATCGTTGGAAGTAATTACCACTTGCACAAAATTGTGCTTGTGTAATTTAACACTAGAAAATCAACATGGTTAGCCATATGACATCGAGTATATGACAAATGTGTGTTAGTAGAAGACATATCATTTCAAGGGTCACTATATATAGTTGTGCACAAGATAAATTGATCTCCTCCAGGAGATTTTTTGTTGTTGTTCTTGTTTCTTGTTCCGGGCACATCATAGGTAATAGCTCTGGGAAGGATCCATAATGATAGTTGCAGGAAGCAACATGAAGCAAGACTATTCAGACATAGAGTTGTGCACATCCATGTAATGAAGAAGAAGAGGAGGTCAAAAAATTCAAAGGGAGTAGATGACTCCGAAGACTATATATCCTTAGAGGGAGTGATGGCTTCAGATGTTTTCTTCGGGAAACTGGATAGTGTCATGATGACATGTTGTAGCTATTAGAGAGCTACCCACCAGCCCTGGGTGCATGCTGTGAAGTCATTATGGATTTCCTGTGATGTTTAGATTGATGTGTCTGACAGTCAATGGTCATGAGTTCATGTGGATGGTGACAGTGTTAGAGTATGTGATGGGTATAATACCTTACTCATTAAGAGGGAGTGTTTAGATTTTATGTAATTTCAGAAGTTATTCTTAAGTGTTAATGTTTCAGGATCGGGCTGAAATTCCCCCAATATTGGTCATGGTAATTTGACCAATGGAGAATTTCCATGGAATAGTATTCTAATGACATAAGACTCAATGTTTGTGGCTTTCGACATCTGGAAGGACTAAAATTCTTCCTGTGGCATAGATGGCAGCCTGATCAAGAATAATGGTCATTGTTGTCACAGAACACTCTGTTGAGTATGTGACAACTGCGGGACACTCAATGTGAAGATTGAAGAAGAATTTATATGGATTAAAGTAGGCACCCAGAGCATGGTATGGCGGGATCGAAAATTTCTTGATGAGCTTAGGATTTACAAACAATAATGCATATCCTAACCTTTAATTTAAGGTTGCGGATGATGGTTCGGTAATACTATTGTTGTATATGGATGACCTATTTCTAAATAGGTGTGGAAAATCTCATATCAGAGTGTAAGAGAAAAATTGGATGTTGAGTTTGAGAAGAAATATCTCAGAATGATGCATTACGTTTTTAGTTCTGAGGTATGAAAAAGACAGGAATAGATCTTTCTGAATCAAGGGAAGCATACAATAGAAATCCTGAAGAGGTTTAGGATGTTGGATTGCAAGGCAATGGCTACACCTATGGTATCAAATCTGAATTTCTTGTAGGATACGACTTTAGAGACTGTGGATGTTACTTTATATAAGCATATTGTGGGTTCATTGATGAACTTGACGAACACGAGACCATATATATGTTTTGTTGTGAACACCCCGAGTCAATATATGGAGCAACCCATGTAGGCTCATTTGGTCATAAAAAAACATGTGAGGAGGTACCTTAAGGGAACATTGGATTACAGTCTCATGTATGTGGCATACCATGAGTTCGGGTTATATGGATATTCGAATTTAGATTGGGCCAAAAATATTCCTAATTGGAAGAGTACTTCGACATATTTCTTCAGTCTAGGCTCTAGTATGGTTTCATGGAGTAGCAATAAGAAATTGTGTGTAGCACTGGGTACGACTAAGGAATATTATGTGGTAGCATGTGCAACAAGTTGTGAAGCAGTGTGGCTTCGTAAATTGCTGACTATTGGATTGAATTTTGAATTGTAGGTAAGAACTACAAGAAGAGGATGGCGAGAATGTTTATGGAGGACAAGTGATAAAGTCAGAAGCTTGAAGATCCATTCAATATTCAATGCTTGAGAGGGAGTTGGAAAGTTAGTTCCAAAGGGAGATGGGTACTACAGTAAGGAGCAGGAGGCTCCATCGAATGCAAGATACAATAATGTGTGGCTCTCAGTATGGTTAAAGCTGAGTATGTGGCAGCATGTGCAACAAGTCATGAAGTAGTGTGGCTTCAGAAATTGCATACTATTGAACTAAATTTGACTTGTAGGTAAATTGCATACTATTGAACTAAATTTGACTTGTAGGTAAGACCTACAAGAAGAGGATGGCGATACTTGTTCTAGAGGAAAAGTGTTGAAGTCAACAAGTTGAATATTCAACTGATATTCAGTGCTCGAGAGGGAGATGGATGGTCAGTTCAAGAGGGATTTGGGTACTACAATAAGGAGTAAGAGGCTCCTCCAAATGTAGGAATTTGTCATGTGTGGAACTCGATACGATTGAAGTTGAGTATTTGGCAGCATGTGTAGTAGAAGTGTGGCTTTGAGAACTTATATACGGGTTATTTGGTCTTGGACTAGAGGCTACTTTCATTTGGTGTGACAACCATAGTTGCATGAAGTCATCAGAGAAACTCATGTTCTATGGCAGGTCAAAGCATATCAAAATCATATATTACTATATCAGGGATATAGTGCAGAAGGGAGCAGTGAGGCTCAAGTTTCATGACTATAGAGGATCAAGTTGCATACGTGTTTACCAAGCCACTATTGAGGATGAAGTTTGAGTACTTCAGGGACAAGATTGGAGTGGTCCCTCTTCAGAGGGAGTGTTCTCATCTAGCATGAAAAAGGGCTGGCACTAAGACACGTGGAACTCATTTAGCATGAAAAAGGGCTAGCACTAAGTGTTCTCATTTAGCATGAAAAAGGGTTGGTACTGAGATAGGTGGAACTCATCCAGCATGAAAAAGGGTTGGCACCGAGACATGTGGAACTCATCTAGCATGAAAAAGGGCTGGCATTGAGTGTTCTCATCCAACATGAAAAAGGGATGGCACTGAGACAGGTATAACTCATCCAACATGAAAAAGGGATGGCACTGAGTGTTCTCATCCAGCATGAAAAATGGATGGCACTGAGATAGGTGTAACTCATCCAACATGAAAAAGGGTTGGCACTAAGTGTTCTCATCCATCATGAAAAAGGGTTGTCACTAAGACAAGTGGAACTCATCCAGCATGAAAAATTGTTGGCACTGAGTGTTCTCATCCAACATGAGAAAGGGATGGCACTGAGACAAGTGGATCTCATCCAACATGAAAAATGGTTGGCATTGAGATAGGTCGATCTCATACAATATGAAAAAGGGATGGCACTGAGACCAAGGGTGCACATGATTAGGTACTGATGCATTGCAAGGTAGTGGATGTCCTGGGGACATGTTGTAGTTATTTGAGAACTACCCATGGGCCTTGGATGCATTTCTTGTGAACTCACAAGGGTGCACATGATGAGGTACATATGCATTGTGAGGTAATGGATGTCATGGTGACATGTTGAAGCTATTTGAGAGCTACCCACATGTAATCTTCAGAGGTAATCTTGGCATAATGTAGAATGCCTCCCTTGCTAAGAGGGAGTGTTGATGTTTGGGAAGCATCGGGAAGACATTCTACTAGATTGATAATTAATAATATGACTATTAATTATTAAGCAATATTATTAATGTAATAATATATTTATAATATAAAATATAAATATATATAATAAAGCATATTTATATTATATGTATAATATAATATAAAGTATAAATATATTTATTACCCAAGGGACGCATCTCTTCATGGATGGTTACCATGGTCACCATATGTTATTTATATATAGAACACTCATCATTGTCATAAGATATTTTTTTACATACAATATCTTGTCATATAAAAAATTCAACAAGAGGCTATCCTAAAATATCCTAAAATTATGCAACCTATTTTGTGGGATTACTCTAGCCTCCTAGAGAAGGTGAAGGGATAAAAATCCTTAAAAACATTAGTATCCATCATGTTGATCTATATCCATGAATGAGGAATATCAGTATTTCCTTGGTGATTTAATTTCTTACCCCTGCCCTTTGTGGAACACATTAGTCTTCATATACAACATATGCAATTATAATAAAAGCCATAAATCACTCTAAGATCAAGCATATGTCACATTTCAACTTGAATTAAATCAATGATAAATAATTCGATAAACATAAGTTATATTGTTCATCAAAGGCATGAATGTTTCTCATCAAAGATTTTATTTAGGCATAAGAATGTATCAAATGTAGATATAGAATGGTCCATCAAATAGACAAATTGGAGGCCCATCACTACCCCACATTAAAAGTGTTGCATGCCCCTGTGAAACAAAAAAATCCCTTAAAAGTTATATTTTTCATGCTCAATCCTCTTGCTATATTATTTCTTTTCCATCATCGAGTTTTTTTTTGAGATATTGGAACTCTTGGAAAACTAATTAACGCATTTGCAATTCAGTTTCCTTAGTTTTCTTGATCTATCTAATAGTGTTTTGTAATTGAATTTCTTGAAAAAGATAAACTCAATATAATTTGATGAAATTTCTATGGGATAGAGAAGAAGATGTATTATACACTATGTATAAATTTTAATCTTTAATTCTGTGACCTAAGTGAGGACCAATCAAAACACTAGGATCACTTAATTTGGTTTTTCCTAAGTTTTTTGGATTGTTCCTATAGGTGTCTATAATAAAATAATTTGAACCACTTTAAATAAATATGTTATAATAAAAAATTAATGATTATACATGTGTATTTCCTCTACACCATGTAAAAATTTATGATCATGATTCCAAGGAATGAGTGAGCACCAATCAAAACACTAGACCACTCAGTTTGTTTTCTGGGTTTTCTGAACTACTTCTATAGTGGCATGTATTTAATATTTTTACACACTTAAATACAACATAATTTGATGAACTTTTAATGTAAAATACAGTAATATGTCATATAAATCCTGTAAAAAAATTATATTATTATTCCAAGTAATGACTGAGAAATAATCAAAACACTGGACCACTCAGTTTTTTTTGTGTTTTATAGGTTGCTCTTATAGTAGTCAATAATTAAATTTTTTGAATTACTTAAAATAAATATCCTTTTATGAAATTTTTAGGGGTGATGCATGAGGATGTCCTATATACCCTATAAAAATTTCAAAGTTTCATTCAATTGTATCAATGAGTACCAATCAAAACATCATACCATTGTCACTACAGAAAACTCTGGAAAAATGTGAACGATTGGAGTGTTGAATTTATTATTCACCTACTTTCTTTCCTTTGTTCCTTGCAACAATATTCATCTAGATTTCCATGATGTGACTTAATTACTTACTTTGATCATGCTTACTGTATTTTTTAATCTTTGAGTATACTTGAATCATAACACAAAGATCTCCCCCTAGCTTGATTATCAATGACCACATTGATAAAATATATTGGTAGATTGGGAATTTGAACTTAGTGTTAGGGGTTGATGAGTGTAAGAATATGATATGAAAAAATAATGTGTGTGTATACATATACATACATACACACACACAGACATAATCAACTCAAAATAAGAGAATTGTAACATACATTTTTTTTTATTGTGGTTTTGGAGTTGATATGGTGATAAAATGTCGTAGCTTTTGTAGTGAGCCCTCAGCCTTTTGTAGGCTTTGATGTTTTAGGTTTTCCCCTCTATATTTTTATGTAGAAACTAGCTATAGGTGAACAATTCTTCAATTCCCTACATGTATATCATTTTTTTAGCTGCAGGTTAAAACTTAAATCATAGTGGAAACAACTTGTCTTTCAATATCCTCATTTTTTGGAAAAGAGGGAAATGAGCAGTTAGTAATGTCTTGTGGTTCAATAATCATCTTGAGAGACAATTCTTGGTGAGACTAGGGGTGCAGGATTGAGAGCTTCAATCAGTCACCTAAAAACTCTTAGGACTGGTGGAAAAAACAAATAGCAGGTTTTCCAATTTATGGAAACAATTTTTTTCAAGAATGATCTTTTTCTGTGTGGAAATGGTAGCAAGAAAACTTATGTTTTCAAGCCTCTGAGGGAAAAAAAGTTTGATGTTTAATTCTTGTGAATATGGTAACCACACTGAGGTTTTCAAATATCTGAGACAAACTGAAGTTCATAGACTTCTAAACATAAAATAGGGTTTCACCTTTTTGTGACAATCCTCTAGGAATCAAAGATTTCCGAAGCTGATTTTGTTTCTATGACAGTCAAGTTTCTATCTTTCCAAATAGAAATGAGGTTTCACTTTTCCGAGACAATCCTCCGAGAGAAATATTTTCTTTGAAAATGGATAGTGAAAACTATGAGAATAGAAAATGACAATCTTTTGTGCACAAAGCTCCTGGGTTTCGATGTCTACAATAAATCTCTAAGAGAGGTTTATTTTAAAAATGGTGGCCCTGGAAAATTTGTTAACAAACTCAAGTGAGTTCAAATTTGATTTTTCAACCACTCTAAGGATAATAGACTTTTGAAAATAGTGACCAATCCGAAGTTCAAAAAATGGAAATGGAAATGGCCATTGGTGAACTCTATAATCCAAGTTTTTGGTCTTAATTGGCTTCTTAACACATAGTTCTAAGAATTATGTTTATTGAGATAGAATTTCAATGGAAATGGAAGAGAGAAACAAGAATTTTGGGGGTGTATCTTTGAGAATAAACTTTCACACCATGCTCCGATAACTTACATCACCCTTTTGTAAACCTAAACTAGTATCTGGAGTTATGTCTCCTCTCTGATTGATTCTATAGTATATACCTTCCCCAACTTTCTAGCACACAATCTATCTTGCAAACCCTGTCAATGTGATAACTAAATTTTGAGAGATTGCATGCATTTTCATTTTCATGATGATTTTAGGTGGATTTGAGTTCCGTCTCCTAATAATTTCCAAAAGGATGGAACTCTTTGAGTTATTAACAACATCCTCATGATGTGACATTTGACACCAACTTCATTCATTACTGATTATTTTTCCAACTATCTACATACAACACTAATTACCTTTCCCACTATTGGCTACATAAATCACAACTTTTGATACCCCACCCCCCTCCAAAGTGGATATTTGAGGCCCATATCAACAATTGATGCAGAGGTCTTCTTTTAGTTATTATCATTAAATCCAGGACTTGATTTTGACTCTTAGTGAAATAAATGAAGATGGATTTGGTGACATACCATTGTTTTCCTTGTGTTGACATGTAGGTGTTCACTCATTTGTATAGGAAATATAGATGTTGAAGTGATTATTTGGATTTGTTGATGACCTTAGAGGACTCATATGAGGATGGATGTTGTGTTGTTGTTGTGTTTCAGGCTGAAATATAGCTTCTTGGAGCTTCCTATAAGGAGGCAGAGCATCCTTTAGTAGTTGATGTGTTGATGTATAATGTATTGTAGTGCCTGAAGATGGTCTAGTAATGTGTAATAGGCTCCCTTTGATCCTTGTATATCATTTTTTTCTTGAATATTGGAAAACTAGGTGTTATAGGGTAGTTTTACATAGCTTACTTTAGCATTTTGTTTTCCTGTACTATTTTCTGTAGCATCCTATAGAAATGTAAAAATTTCTTCCTATAGCTTCTTGTAGCTACATGTGGGTGACTATTTCATTGGAAAAAATTAAGTTATGAATCTTTTTAAGGATGAATATGGTGGAATTTGTGGGTGGATAAGGTGTTGTACTATCTTAATAAGTATGTGGATGATATATGAAGTGGAAATGGATAGTTTAATAGATGGAGTGGATGTATGGAAGAATTACATTTTGAATACAAAGAGAATGGATGTGGAAGTGAGAAATGGATATAAGTGATTGATGGAGTAGGTTGGATGGTGTAATAAATGTTGATGTTTTGGTAGCTGCAGGAGGATCTTTCCCTCCTAGATGACACTTCTTAGATGCAAAGAATATTCTAGAAGTAAGGGATCCATTGAACATATATTGAAATACCCTAGAAGAGAAATCGACCCAAAATAATAAAGTAATAATGAAAAGACACATGTCCAGAGAAGAAGTTGACTCAGTCTAGTGGCCAGAAAGACTATAAATAGAGGACGTCTTGGATGATTTGTTCACTCACTCACACTCTCCCAACTACACAGAATCAAGGAGCAATTTTGGATGAGGTGACGCAATAACTGCAACTTCACAGTTTATTTTTTTCAGACTTTTGGTATCTCTCTCTTGTGTGCTACTCCTTGAGGAGGTGCGCTACCTTTGTAAGGTGGTGTCGTTGCAGCTAGGGTGGTATTTTTGGTTGAGCTAGCACTTGTGTTGGGGTTTATCTGGTTGGAATTGCTTTGTGAACGAAATCTATCTAAGAAATGTTGTTGGGTTTTTCCCCCATTTGGGGTTTTCCCAGGAATAAATCTCGTGTGTACTTTGTCTATTGTTTATTCTACTACTATGGTATAATTGTTAATGTTAACTAAGTTAAAGAACACTACTTCTCTATAAGTAAAGGAAAATCTAACAGGTTACGGGCCCACTCCACACTACTGCGGCGCAATAATCCTGTCAAGCTCATTGAGCACTAAGACCAAAGGAATTGGGACTATTATTTACACAGAGTAGTGTGCCCTACCCTAGCGCACCCCTTGCAACACTTAGTTTTCATATTGAAGAGCTTTGAAATTTTTAGAAATTTCTCAAGCTAGGGTTTCTATCAACAAAATGTCTACTTGCATGATAGTAGAAGGCAGATTGGATGGAGAACATAAATTCAGGTCCTAGAAACACATAGTTATCCTCATTCTAGAAGATAATGGTCTATTGGATCACGTAATGAAACATCTTCCAGAACCTAAAGATGCAGAAGCAAAACTGAAGTTCAAGAAGAATGAGTTCAAGGCCAAGACGATCTTGACAGATTCAATCAAGGATCACATGATACCCAATGTAACATAACTGAAGACACTGAAGGAGATGTTTGATGCCCTAACCAAACTTTATGAAAGTAAGAATACCAATCGAAATCTTACTTTGAGGCATCAACTCAGAAACATGACAATGAACAAGTCAAAAACAATGATCACATATTTTATGAAGATCTTGCAGATAAAGGATCAGTTAGTAGCTATTGGAGATCTAGTAGAAGAAACTGAACTTGTGACCACCACACTCAATGGATTCCCTCCCTCATGGGACCCATTTTTCCAAGGAATTTGTGCAAGAAGGAGATAGCCCAAGTTTGACAAGTTATGGTCAGATTGCACTTAAGAGAAATCTAGGTTGATATCCAAGACACAAAATACTAATGAGGATGAAAATAAATCACTTTCTTCCCAAGTGAAGAAGAGAAATAAAAGGGAAGAAGGAAACCCGAAGAAGTCTAAGAGACCTTGTTACAAGAAGGATGCATCAAAAATCAGATTCTACAATTTCCATAAGCTAGTACATTATGCCTTTCAATGTCTAGATAGAAATGAAAAGGAGAAGAAGAAACACCATGCACATGCAACAGATACAGAAGAGCACTCAAAGGCATCAAAGGATGAAGAATTTTTATTTTAAACAATAGTGTTTCGATGCATATGAACGATAGAAGGAAACTCAAGCAGAATAAAAACGCCAGAATCGAGGTTTGCATATCAAGTTTGATATTTCTATATTGTTGTTTCTTAAGTAAGTATCGTACCTAGGATAGCAGTCTTTACAACTTTATTATTTTCTATTGCTATCAAATGTTTAGGTACACCTGAATATTGTCGATATGATTACCATTAAAATGCTCAATGTTCATTATTAATGATATACGTGTCTGCAAGATGAAATTGATCTCCTCTAGGAGATGTTCTTGATTACTAACCATTCCATGGAGGTTACCATGGAAATGTTGTTCTTTCCTCTTATTTTGGGTAGGTCATAGGTGATATCTCTGACAAGGAGCTATGATGACGGTTGCAGGAGGAAACAATTTAGACAGTATCTATCCAAGACATAGAACTATGTACACAAATGTACACACCGATGTGACGAACAAGAAAAAGAAGAGTATCTATTATGGAGATTGATTGTGAGGAGAAAAAGGCTCCAAATATGACCGTACAGTTAATTTGACCACTCTCTGGATCATCAGGGAGAGTCAATAGTGCCAGAAGGGCCTACCTAGAAACGATGCAGTAAAACCAACATGTTCTTGTGATACCTTGCATAATGAAAAGGAGATACATATACATGACATTGATAAGACATACTATGAAGAGAAGTAGATGACTTTACTAGTGGTGAGGTAGGCAACCCCACTAACTACTAGCTCAGAAGGAGCTAGATTTTAGAGGGAGTCAACCCTTAGGATCCAGTAAGTAGGATCAACCTCCCAATACAGTCCATAGGATATCATAATTCAGAAGAATTCAATAGGTTTAGTGGAAGCAAGTGGCTCGAGAGATCATATAGATTCATAGGGAGAGAGAGGTGTCTTTCAGAACTTGAGGAGGCTAGATTGTAGCTTCAGAGGCTTCTATGAGATGTGAGATCTCCTAGGAGGATTCCCTTGTCTCGATATACCTTGCTACAGTGACAAGAGGAGGTATCTAGTCAGAAGGACTAGGATATATATTTTCCCTCAATTCTATAAACCACACATGTTTTCCATCTATGTGGCGTTGATGAGAAACATCATTGATTCAGAGCCTTCCATCATTCAAGAATATTTTGAGAAGCATGAATGGAAGGATGCCATGATGGAGGCATATCAATCCATCATGAAGAATGATGTGTGGGAGGTGCTTCCAATACCAAAAGGGAAGTCAATAGTGAGTTCCAAGTTGATCTACGAGATCACACATGCTAAAAATGGAAGCGTGAAGCGATATTTGTGGCTATAATATTCTCCCAGTAAGAGGGCGAAGACTATGATGAAAAATTTTCTCCTGTAGAAAAATACACTTCCATTAGATCAATCATTGTGATTGCTTTCGCAATGGGATGAAAATTACACCAAATGGATGTCAAGACTGTTTTCTTGAATGGTGTAATAGAGGAAGAAGTGTACATAGAACAACCACAAGGCTTCATGATCCATGGGAAGAAGTCCCATCTGTGCAGATTGAAGAAGGTCTTGTATGGACTAAAGCAATCACCTAGGGCGTGGTATGTTAGGATTGATGGATATTTAATGATATTTGGATTTACTAAGTGTGAGGTAGATCCTAACCTTTACTATAAGGTTGAGGATGTGTTCCCAATGATATTGGTTCTATATGTATATGGTGTGTTCTAATATGGAGAGAGAAGCTCATTGATGGGTGTAAGAGGGAGCTTGCTTCAGAGTTCGAGATGAAGGATCTAGGTCTGATACATTACATTTTTGGGGGATTGGAAGTATGGTAAAGATCATATGAGATTTTCCTTAGCCAAGGAAAATATACTATTGATATCCTGAATAAATTCAGGATGATGGACTGCAAGTCCATGACCACACCCATGACGATAAATCTGAATCTGTTGAGTGACAAATCTTCAGATTTGGTGTATCCCACAATGTACATACAATTGATTGGATCCTTCATGTAACTGGTTAACACCAGACCAGACATATGCTTTGCAGTGAATACCTTGAGTCAACACATAGTTGAACCTAGATAGGTACATTGGATGTCATCAAAACATGTGTTGAGGTGCCTTCATGGTACGCTTGGATATGGATTGAGATATGTCTCAAGTAGAGATGTGAAGCCGCAGGGATATAATTATTCTGACTAGGCAGGGAATGTAGTGGATCATAAGAGTACTTTCGAATGTTGTTTTAGTATTGGATCAGGCATGATCAATGGTTAAGAAGGAAGAAAACATCAATGGCACTCAGTAAATCAGAAGCATAATATCATAGTAAGCATGCCAAGCCATGAAGTAGTGTGGTCCAGAAGTTCCTAGCCGGGATATTTGATCTAGAATTGGAGCAAACTTTGATACATAGTTGTGTGAAGATTACCGAGAACCTTGTATTCCATGAAAGGTATAAGCATATAGAGATAAAATATCATTACATCTGGAACATGGTGCAGAGAGGAGTTGTGGAGCTCCAGTACATATCCACGGACAAGCAAATAGCGGACATCCTCACCAAGCCCTTGTCAAGATCGAAGTGTGAGTACTTGAGGGACAATCTTGGAGTGTTGTTTAATGTCCACCCTCATTGAGAGGGAGGTGTGTTGTTTTTTCTTCTAATGCCAGATAACCCCTCTGGCCAAGGGTTCCCTGGATCAGTCACGTGAGGTGACTGAGCAGGTAATGCACTTTCAGACCTACTGAGAGAAGAAACACCACATGCATAGTCGTAAGGCTATGGTGGAGGTTGTGTCACTCTGGATAGTAGTTGTGTGCTACTTTGGTGGATGTGTTCCACTGGCGGAGGTTGTGTGACTCTGAATAGTAGTTTTGGGCTACTTCAGTGGATGTGTTCCACTGGCAGAGGTTGTGTGACTCCGGATAGTAGTTGTGTGCTACTTCAGCGGATGTGTTCCACTAGCGGAGGTTGTGTGACTCCATACAATAGTTGTGTGCTACTACAGTGGATGTGTTCCACTAGGAATGATTGTGTGTCACTAGACAATAGTTGTGTACTACTTGGCATCAGTTGTGATCTATTGGATGACATTATAGTAGATGTGTGATACTACATGATTGTCATAGAGATTACCAGATCACTTGGATGTAGCTGTGTATGCTACCATTTGATCATAGAGACTGTGCTTGATGATTCAAGCTGCCAAAGGCATTGTAGCAACCATGTGCCTACTAGCAAATTGCAGAGTAGTTGGTGGACTACTAGATGAAGAAATCGTGAAATATGTGTCCCTAGGTAAGAGGGAGTATTGATGTTTTGGTAGATGCGGGAGGATATTTCCCTCCTAGATGACCTTTCTTAGATGTGAATAATATTATGGAACCAAGAGATCCATTAAACAGATATTGAAATACCCTGGAAGAGAAGTCAACCCAAAATAATAAAGTAATAATGAAGAGACACATTTCTAGAGAAGAAGTCGGTCCAATCTAGTGGCCAGAAAGACTATAAATAGAGGACATCTTGGCTCATTTTTTCACTCAATCACACTCTCCCAGCTACACAGAAGTAAGGTGCAAGTTTGGACGAGGTGACGCAGTAGCTACAACTGCTCAATTTATTCTTATTCATTCTTTTGGTATCTCTCTCTTGTGCGCTACTCCTTGAGAAGGTGCGCAACCTTTGTATGGTGTTGCTACTACAATTGGGGTGGTATTTCTAGTTGAGCTAGCACGTGTGCTAGGGTTTATCTGATTGGAATTTCTTTGTGAATGGAATCTATCTAAGAAAGGTTGTTGGGTTTTTCGCCCATTTGGGGTTTTCCTAGGATAAATCTCTTGTGTACTTTGTCTATTGTTTATTCTGCTACTATGGTATAATTGTTAATGTTAACTAAGTTAAAGAACACTATTTCTATATAAGTAAAGGAAAATATAACAATAAATACCTCCAACAAAGTGTATTTGTTACATATATGATTTGAAACCTGGAGGTTTGCCACTCATAAAAAATTTAAAATTTGTTATGTTTGTTTTTTGAAATTTCGTATGATTGTAATGTTGTTGTAGGCCATGCTTACTATAGGATACATGTTGTTGATTTCCTTTTCTATTATTGTAGTTTGCATTATGTTTATGTTGAATTTGTATTGTAGTTGATCTTATTTATTTGTCTCGATGTTGATGTTGATGTTGATGTTGATGTTGATATTCTGAGATATGTTAAATTTGTTGCAAGCTAAGAAATGACGATGGACATAGATATAAGCAAACATTCTAAGCCTCTTTCAGTTTGAACTTTTTGCAGGATGAAAAATGTTGATGTTTATATACATGCATATATTCATCTTGATCCTTTTTAGGTTGAATAGTTTGAAGGATGAGGAAATATTGATATATTAAAATGTTGTAGCCTTGGTTACTTGGTTGAAAATTATGAAATATTATATGGTTGCATGTGCTTTCTTACTATAGTATTATTTTCTTGATAAGCAAATTTATGGTTGCATGTGATTTCTTACTGTAGTATTATTTCCTTGTTCTTTTGTTGTGATCTCCTGATTTATTTGTCCTTGCATGCTAGAAATTGTTGTTTCTTGTGGACATTATTTTGGTGTTATATAGTTGATGATATGGATGATGATGTTAGAGATGTATTTAAATGTGGATTTAATGTTGAGTTTGATGTTATGAATGATAATGATGTTTTTTTTTAAGGTGGAGATTATAATAAAACTAATGGTATCAGTGCTAGTGTGGTTGATGATATGAATGGGGATGATTATGATAATGATGATTGATGATGGTGATAGGAATACAATGTATATTAAAATTACATAAACATATTAAGATCTCGGTCCTAGGGAAGTAAAAATAAGGAAAAACAAGTAAGATGAGAAGTAAGAAAAATCAAGCAAGCAATGGAATTTCAACCATTAGAGAATTCAAAAAAGAAAATAAAGTTGAGAAAAATTGAAAGTGAAGGAAACTAAAAAATCAAAAGTTATAAGACAAAACCAAAGTAAAATCAAAGTGAAGAAACAAAAAAAATAATAATAATAAATAAATAAAGAAAAAAACTAAAAGGAATTTTTTTTTTTTTATTTATGTGATTTTTGTTTAATTTATGTACAAGAAAGTTGGGAAGACATCTTGTTAGTTTCAAGGTGGATAAAATGTTTCATAGAGAAATGCATCCCTAATCCTACATGAAAGATTTATGGCATGGAAACATCCATGTAAGGCATGCCACCTAACTTTCCAACCAACAAAGGAAAGAGATGCATGGTGAGGGATTACCAAGATAAAATTTATCGGTCTCCATTTGCAAAGTCCGCACATTGGCATTACATCTCATATCAAAATCATTCACACATTAGAATTTAGAATCAAGGATTGAATACAAATGATAGGAATGGTTTTTTTCACATCAAAGACAATCCCCTTGCAATCACCTAATTTATTCATAGGATACTCATCGTGGAAAGGGAAAGATTTGTCACGAATGGTCTCATTGGGTTGGTATATCTCAAAAGTAGGGAAATATTTGTCACGAATGGTCTCATTGGGTTGGTATATCTCAAAAGTATGCTCATAGTTTGAAGGACAAGGGTGGTAAATTAGAATTGTTATAGAAGCCACTTGCATATAAAAAATAAAAAGAATATCTACCCTAGTGGATTGCAAGTATGTTTCCTCACCTATTTCCAAGGCACACTCATGACCCCCCTCTTATTGAAGTACAATCTCATGCTCATCATTCAAATACTCACCATAAACTAGGCATTAATCAATACCAACATGTGAATCGGGTAGGCGCATGTCAAAGTTATATTTAAGGAAAAATTTTGAGCCTTCAATATCATAATCTCTATCAAATGCTTTAGGCTTGGGTTACCTATCTTTCAGGTCATATTTGTTAGGAAAGGAACACTTTCAAATTGGTGAGACTAGTATGAGAAAAATGACATCTATCAAGTTCTCAAACTGAAAATTGATGGAAATTATCTCATTATGTGATTCATCTTCCTCGTTATGAAAGGTTTCATTATATGTGTAATCATTAAAGAGAGTACTATTGGAGGCATCAACATTATCTAACTTTAGATTCTCCTCCTTGTTAGTACTACCCTCAAACAAAGTTTTATCAAGTAACTCATGGAAGGGGGAATCACTAAGGTAAAGATTAATGATATTTACATGAAGACCATGAAGAACAAGGTTATCATGACCGTGGTCTATCTCACGAAGAATAAGACCATGGGCATGTTCAACACTATCTTTGAATATGACATCATTAAATGGGAAGTATTCATTAATGGTTTCATTATCAATAAAACCTTGGATGTCACCCTTAAATTTAGCCTCATTAATAAATTACAAGTCATGATTAAAAGAATCATCAAAGAACAACTAATCAAAATTCCCTAGTAGTTCTAATGGTGGATTATGAGAAGGGAAACTATTTGCTTGTCCTACCAAAAAGAGGCTAGGGTTTTCCTTATATTTTTGTTTGATCTATAAAATATTTGGCAAGTGAAGGGATCATAATGTCCATGAAAAAAATCACACCATGGAAAGATAGAAACTAATGCCACAAAGAGATGTGTCAAACCAAGTTCAGGGTTAGGTGAGACAGACCTATACTAGGTAGTATCCAACCCATGGAGTGTGATAAGAAATATCCATGATGCCATAGGATTATCAAAGACACCTATATATCTACAGTGACAAGAAAATTTCTTAATATGATCATTGGGGGATTCCCAAGAATTTACTTTATATAAGCAATTGGGTTCACCCATGATAATGCAAGGTTACAAAATGCACTTTTAAAATACAAACTAAAATAATTAAATAAAAAACTAGGAATAGACCGTTAAATGGTCATCCTCATTATGGTCACCAAATTATGTCTATTGTGAAAGTAGACTTGATGCAGTCAACATCTCAAACCCCAACAATGATAAGTTGGAAAGAGGTGGGAATAATCACCCTAATTTATAACATTTGGATTACTCAAGTAAAACATGAAAAGTTATGCAACTCAAGCATCTTATTGAATGCATGAGTGAGATGAGCCTATGATAGTGTTTCATGTGGTTCAAATACTCAACTATAAGCCTGAATCAAGTTGATAGTGAATGGTCACACAACTTGATCAACTCACTATAAATTTAAATCACACCTTAGAAATGTGCATCATGCGTATTGTTTACCTGAAAAGTGAATGGTTAACCTTGCATAAAAAAACGTGAGCTATGTACTCTTCTATATAGATTTTAGAGTTTTCTAATTGACAAACCAAACATGAATTGTCCCTATATTATGAGTGAGTGCATGTGAATCCTTTATCCCCTTTATGTAATCTCTTTATCCTTAATAAAACATAAAATAAAATAAAAACATATAAAGTAAGAATATAATGCTCAATTAAATTTCTTTTCAAACACACTTAAAAAGTGAAAAACACCTAGTGATAACCACACGCATTAACAATTTGGAAAATTAAAGAGCATGTACATACAATGAAACTAATTTTCCCTTTTGTACATACATAAACATGCATAGAGGCAATGCGAATAGGGAAGACTAAATTGAATACTTTTACAAGGGACAAAACATGCTCAAGAGCCTACTTTTAAATATGGAGTGTTGGTTATGGTTTACTCCTGATACCTTTCTTGGGCAGACCCAGGTTCAAGTCCGCTTTGTTTCCAACAAAACCCCTATAAAACTATCGCTCCTCCTGGTAAACCAGAAGGAAATACAGTGCACAGGATGCACTGCGTAGTCTCACTCGAGATAGTTCTTATGGGTGGCTACAATGCTCGGGTGCTTGCAGCCTGGGAAATGAGTGGGGATCTATGATTAAACTCTGTAGTTCTCCTTTATTACTTTAACATTCAACTTATATGGAATACATTGTCATTCTTGCTCATGCATGTAAAGTAGAAGATATATATAGTCATTCACACATTTGTTTAAGATCTAATCATTAACAACAAAATAGATACATAGCATTAAATCACATAACACATGATCTATTGTGGTTCACCCCTCATGGGATACATCCACAAAGATTTGGCTGCTCTACTCTTTTATTATTATGGTTCCAAAAATATATCACCCCACGCATTACAACGCTCCATCAAAACCAGTCAAGATCTACAATGAGGCGGACTAGATCACACCAGGATCCTTGGCCTATGATATAACCCTCAACATCTCCTTTATTCCATATTCTCAGCTCAACAACTTACAAGATCGATCGGATTTACATTCATTCTATTTTTTTACATCACAATATCACTAACCAACCCAAGACAAACAATAACGAACAACCAAAAACCCACACGAACACAACAACAAAAACCCTGGACCTAGACCTCCTAGGTACCTACTTATACATATTTTCGGCTTACAAACCATTGCATTCTCTTACCAACACCCTAACCCTATCATGGCTAGGTATTCTTGCATGCATGCCTCACATGCCTTCCTCTTCTGCATGCGTGTTTGTTTTGCACTTACTTCTTTTCCTGCATGTGCATTTACCTTACACGTGTTGCTTCTTCTACATGCACATATTCCTCCCACGTCATGATTTTCCCTCAAAACTGGCCTGTTCCCAACATGCCCCCAACACTGACATTGTGACTCATCCCGATTCACTGCCTAACTATAGTGTCTGCCACTGCTTGTGCCAGCACTTCATACATATCTACTATCTGTTCACATTGTTCCTGAGCCTAGCTTCTCTTTTCTGAAATGGATTCAACCACCTACGCAATGACTGGAGGTCGTAATATCTCACCCCCCTTTTATCGGACAAATTGGTAAGTGCGAACACAAACTAATATCCCTAACTTCCAGAGGAATCTATAACAAAACAAGACAGAATACAAATTTCACCTTAGACTTCATTGTCATATAAACTAGTTCAGAGAGGGACAAATGACATACCTTTTAAATGACGTTTGATCCTTTCTAGTGTCGTCCTTGTCACTCCATATTTGGATTTGCGAGATGGTGAAATTGTTTAAGAAGCACAAACCAACAAAGAGAGAAAAACTAAGATACATATATACCAATGAATTCTATGTATAAGATCAAGGAGTTATACAATAAAAGTAAAGACACATTTATAGGGAAGAAATGTAATGTTGCATTATATTAAATGGAAAGTGGAGAATACAACACATGCCTTGATGTTGCAAGGTCCCTTTCAATGGCTCTTTGCTTCAACACACACACCTTTGTTTCATTGTCTTTAATGAAGAAGATCCACAATCTGACTTAGAGAGCTAAAGCAAAGCTATCTCAAGTATAATCTATAGCAGAACTCTTCATGCATAAGAAAGCCTTAGTCTTTTCCATAATAGATCCCTCTTTATATAGGGTGAAAGAGGGATGGATGAGGAGATTAGGATGATCCCACTAAATCATATAAGAAAGTAAGATCCAAACCGATCGGAGGCCACCTCATCTTCTAGAAGATTCCCTTCTAGAACATTCATGAATTTCACTTTTCCCTTGTTTAAGCATTGTCGCACCCTATGCACAGAAATCCTGCGACGAAGCCATAGTACATCTTTGGTGCAGCGTGCAACGATAAATCATCGTCACACCCCAAAAATAGAGTAGGCTGCAATGATCTCCTTTGTCATAGTTTTTTAGGAAGAAAAAGGTAAACCACTTTTCTCATGGAGAAAGTCTCTTTTAGTGTTTTCATGGAACATGGAAGTGAGTTATGCACATGTCATTAGTTGATCACTAGGGTGACCAAAATAATTTGTAATAGAATTCCCCCCAAAGTATGAAGTTGTAACTTGTCACAGCTGAAATACTTTGTAGAATGTATGTGTCGAAAACAAGGAGCGCATCGATCAGGAACCTGCAAAAAATCAAGTATCTACATAATAATATACCATCTTCTGAGGTAGGAATTCATATACTCAAACTACAAGTGACTCTAATCATAAGTGTCAAGTGATTCATGTCCACTAAACATACATTGTGGATCCATGTCATCATGATTCAACATAGCCACGATAAATACATTGTGGATCTATGCTCTTAAAGAATTCAAATTCTGACATAGCCACGAGACATACACAGTGGATCTATGTGTCAATACAAACTTATGAATACTCCATTGCAACCTGGACCAATATGGTGAAATCCAGGGTCTTCATTTCCATCGTCCCTAAGTATGAATATATCCATGTGATTACAGGTGTCGAAGTTGAACATGGTAGAAACCACTTGATTATTGGTTATTAATGAAAATTGCTAACAAGTGTGAGGGAAATCACCATTGATGTCAATGACTCACAAGGTACTCTAGTACAATCCAACGAATGTGAATGAATGAGTTGAAGTTGAACACTCAATGGAATCTTCCAATAATGGGTCAATGATGTGAACCCACTGTTGAAAACGAGGAAACCTTCCATTGAGGCATATAGGCTCCAAAGTACTAATGTGATTTCTAAGTCTTGTTCCTAAATAATGAGTTGAACTTGACAGGAAAAGACCCGTCATAGGAGGGCCTTAACGTATCCCCCATCAATGACACAAAATTTGTAACAGATTTGAAGTAGATCATAGTATGAAGTGATTCAAGACTGACTCAGGGAAGGACGACATGGTAGAAAACTTAGAACTGCAGATGGTCGACTCTATAAAAGACTTGTTTAGGTTGGACTTCTCTTGAACATATGAGCGACATGACAATTGTATTGGCAGTATTGAGTAAAGGAGGACCCAACATATGAATTTTTGGATGGTAAAACGAGAGAAAAATGGATTTCCCAACCCAGATACAGTGATGAGGGGGGGTGTCATCTTCAAGAGCGACTTTACTGACACTGACAAAAATACAAAGACACATTTCTTTCCCAATTTTTTCCCACCATTTCTGGCGAGTACCTCTTTATTTTTATGCAATCTTGAGCAGGATAACATATGTTTGTAATTTAATCTCATCCTTCGGACGAATCCCTTGGAGTATGTTTAACGAACCCTAAGAAGGAGTGGTTCGATCCCATATGGGCCTTTCAATGTTTTTTTTATGAGTCCAAAGAAAGAAAACTCAGGATTTTTTCATGTTTAGAGAGTCTGAAAAACACTTAAAGAAAACTCTGAAAATGTCATTTTTTGTGAGTTAGTCTGATGAGACCGAAAAAGAGATAATATATTTCTCATCATACATTTTCTTCAAATATTTTTACGGGCGTGAAAAGAAAAAGGTCGCTCGACTATCTTTTCTTGTTTAGGGAGCTTGAAAAGAGCTTAAAGTATACTCTGTAGGGTTCATTTTTCGTATTACCAATGCAAGTTCGAAAAAGTGATAAAAGGTTACTCAATTGCATTCTCATGGTTTCACGAGCGTGAGAAAGAATTAAGACTATGCTTGGGGTTTTTCCTAAAAAACCCTAAAAGTATCTGTACATAAGAAAAACACACAAAAACAACAAAAAATGGTGGATCCCTTTCAAACGTCCTGCCCTTAGAACTTTCAATCTGTAATAGAAAACACTTTGCAAAGTTTATTAGACTTTAGGGAATACGTAAAATATTCAAAAAATAATTTAATTTGCAATAAAATATGGTAAAAAGTAATAAAATAGGCCAAAATAACCCATTTACCATTTCATTTTGCAATTTCACCCAAATAGTGCCCAAACCCCTCATTTTCTTCCAAATTTAAAGCGTTGATTATGAAGCGCCTAGTGGAACATTTCGCAAACCGCTTCTGTAAAAAAGGTAATCTCTTGCCCCTTTCTCTTTTAATGGTTTAAAATTTTATTTTTAATGGCAAAGTTTTGAGTTAAGGTCATTTTTTTGGAGGTCACTGCGCTTTGAGATTGTCTTAGTCTCATGGTATCGTGAACTGTGACGATCTCAAATCGCCGCAGGGCCACAAAGCTAGGGTGTGATGATGTCACTTTGCGTAAAATAAAACCCCTGCAATGACTGCAACTCAATTTTTGAAAAGAAAAGATGAGTTAGGAAAACTTCCAAGAATTGTTTTTTTATGAATCTAATCATCTTTTGATGTTACTTGGCAGGTTTTCCTCAGTCAAAATGCTTGAGTGGAGGGAACGTGAGAATGAGGAGGAATACTACTTTGTCAGGAATGATCCGGGCACTGTCATGGCACTCTGGGAGTGTGGTTTACTCAAATTATTCAAAATCAAGGGCATGAGATCCCACCTGAGATTGTTGGAGTATCTAGTCCACACATGGAATGTAAATGAATAAGAATTTCACGTGGGTTTGAATACACTCACCTTAGTGATAGATGCCATTTAATTTCTGATGGGGTTATCTCGTTGAGGCTCTTGGGAAGCATGGGTGGGGGAGAACCCATGGACTACTATGTTGCACACCACTGCATGCCAGGTACTGAAAAGCATAGTGGAAAGGTTTCCATTAGGGATGTTCAGGATTTACCATTAAGAACCATCCTCTATACTATCACCCGAATGGAAGGGAGTGTGGCTCCCCATATGTCTTTGCAAAGCCACTTTCAGTGCGCCATAGAGTGTATGGAACCCCGTGTCTTCAATTGTTGCGAGGGTCTCTTGAAGAATATGAAGAAGAAACTGACAAAGTGTTGGAATGTTCGGTTGAAACAATTTGGTTATGGATCCATTTTAGTATCCTTCTTTATGGAGAGAGTCATCGTCTTACGTCTACAGGTGGAGTGGGGCATACCCGCTCCACAACATCCATGGATGAAAATATGGGTGGATTTGATGGATCGTCATTGTGGTGTACCTATCGTCAAATATGAAGAAGCTTTCTTCCAGTGGCTGAGAGATCAACTAATCATGGTGGAGGACTATGCTTACACCAGGATAGAATTTTGTGGGTATCTTGACTTAGCTCTTCTTGAGGGATATCAGTGGGGAGACATAGGTAAGAAGGAAATTTTCATTATATGATTTTTTTGATATTTTAATTATATAAAAAAAAATTGGCATCTATCCATCACTAATCAAGTGCTCTCAATAATGCAGATGTGGCACATTATCATCCTCCAAGATCATCTCCCATTCAGAGGTGAGGAGAGATAGGCGGTGTGGCAGGTCAAGGATTGGCTGCTAAGGATCTTGAGGAGATTGAGAAGAACCTAGAGGGATTAACCATGAACATATCTGATATCACGATGGACGAACTACCTCGATGCTACCAACGCCATACAATTGGCGTATCAACATTTATTGGTCGAATGCTCCATAGAGTGGCATGTGTAGTCCTTTGTTACAACAAGCAACATCCTTGATGCTTTTGTATATGAATCTATGAGCTTCACTATTTTGATATTTTGATCTTTGAACAAACACATTTTGTAATTTTTGATGTGTTAATATAAAGTTCCTACCGACTTACTTGTATTTTAAAAATGTGTGTTTGGATTTATAAATGTCACAATTGTCTGTCTAACACACAATTAGCCAATGCATATGTCAATGTGTTTAGACATCTAGGAATATGCTAATACTCAATATAATCAAAATGTCTTTCCAAGAGGCGAATTCTCAAGTATACACGTAACAATGTTGGACTTTGGATGGAATAAATGTTACTCAATTGCAGCACTACTAACTATGAATCAAGTCGTACAATAATATGACGGACGCCAAATGAAATGGCATTAGTTAATAACTTGATAACTGCACTATAATCCACGATATTTATTAGTTTCACGACTAAGGAAAACACAGTGTAGACTGATCAACTCATCTGTAGGTGCATAGATTTCCCATGCAACAGAAGCTAGTTTTTGAGTATTGCGACTAGCACCATCAGCAAAGATGATATAGGGTAGAGAAGGCACCTACATCTTGAAACCAAGCACAATGCAAGGTAAGCAGCTAAAAGGCAGAACAAAAATGAAAAAAACACACTAGAGTTTGATACACTAAAAATACAAAGCACTCATGCAAAAATAGTTTAAGCATAGTACTTATTCAAGTAAAGCCCATTTCTGGATTCACTCAAAGGAATTCCAACATAATCTACCATCTCATAATCCCCTTTCTCCAACACTCGTTTCATGATATAAGGGGTATGCCACATAGGTTCAAATTTACCGACCCCTAATAAGTCACGATCATGTTCGTAAAGGAGAACAAAATCACCCTTAGAAAAAAAACATGGTTTGACATGCTTGTCATATTGAGCTTTGAAATGTTTCTTTTGAGTTTCAATGACTAAGGCAGCATCATGACGAGTCTCATCTAATTTCATAATACAATAGACATTCCTCTTCAGTTGAGGTGTTAGGGAGAAGTTCGACAACTAGTTTCAAATATGGGATTTCACATTCAATCGACATAATAGCTTCGATACCATATATTAATTGGAAAGGTGTGAACCATGTGGAAGACTTAACGAATGTCCAATACGCCCATAATGTTGAGAAGAGCATTGTGTGCCAGATTAACTTGTGAATTCCTATCATCTATCGAAGCATAGTATTAAGAACTTTATTAATTGCTTCAACCTAGCCATTGGCCTATGGATAGTAAGGTGTTGAGTTTTCATATCGAAGACCTAACTTCTCGGTAAGTTCAGACATCATGAAATTGCGAAAATTACTACCATGGTCAGTGACGATGGCTTAAGGGACACAAAATCTAGTAACGATATGATTGAATATGAACAATGCTATAGTTTTCCTAGTGTTATCAAATGTAGGTATCGCCTCAGCCCATTTAGTGAAATAATCCACAACTAAGATAATGTATCCATGCCCCCTGACCGAGTGAGGGTTACATGTCATGAAGTCAATGCCCCATTTAGCGAATGGACCAATGGAAACTACAGGGTAAAGAGGAGTAGGATGAGATTGGATATTACAATTAAACATTTGACAAGCATGGAATTTATGAACTGCAGTAATGAAATCCTAAAAGAACGAAGGCCAAAAGTAACCAGCTTGTAAGATCTTTTGGGCAATGGCATACCCAGACATATGACCACCAAATGTTATGGAATGATATTCATTCAAATCTTTCTCAGCTTCATCATATATTATACATCGTCGAAATATGGAATCAATACCATGACGGTAAAGGGTATCACCAAGGATAATGTATTGATGGGCTTGATACCGAATACGACGACGATCCACACTAGAAATATCGGGCCAGAAAGTTTGGTTTTGGAGATAATTATAATGTATCCATACCATATGTCATCGGAACTGATCAGATAGAGAGACTCATCAGGAAATGAATCCTCTGCCACATTTTATGTCTCAGTAGAGGGAAGGTCACGTATCAACTTGGAAAAAACCAAAGATTTCTTTGATTTGGCTCGCTTAAACAACAAATCAAACTCCTAGAGAATAATTATCCATTTGGATTATTTTTCCCCAAAAAATTGTCGATTAAGTATGTGTTTCATAGGGTTGTAATCGGAAATGACTGTGGTTTTGTGCAATAAGATATAATGAAGAAAATGTTGAACAACTTGAACAGCTTCCAAGGCTAGTTTCTCCACATGAAAATATTTGGTTTCGGTGGTCATGAGACTCTGACTCAAATAGTAGATAACATGTTCATCATATGAATCATCCTCTTGGACTAGAACCATAGCTATGGTGGAGTCCTAAGAATCTAAGTATAAGAAATAGTATCGACTATAATCAGGTAGAAATAAGAGTGTTGTACAGGTTAAGGAAAGTTTCAAAACTTCAAAGTATTTGTTGGCAATGTCGTCTCATACAAAATAGTGACCCTTATTAAAAAGTCGAGTAAAACCTTTTGATAGTTCAGCATAATTGGGGATGAATCGATGTAAGAAGTTTTCCTTCCCTTGCAAACTTTGGAGTTGGCGTAAGGTAGAAGGAGGAGGCAAAGTGAGAATAGCTTCAACCTTCAGAGGGTCCACCCTAATCCCATGTGTAGAAACGGTAAAACCAAGAAGTCGTCCAGACTTCACACAAAAAATGAATTTATGTGGATTTAATCGTATGTGATAATAGCGACAGGGTAGGAAAATGGCCTGTAAATGTGTCGGGTGATCTTGACGATGCATGGAATGCGTTAGTAAATCATCTAGGTAAGGTCGTACAATGTGCTCAATATCATGAAAAGCATAAGACATAGCACATTGAAAAGTCGCACTAGCATGCTTGAGACCAAAAGGTAGTTTCTGGTATGCGAAGGTTCCCCAAGGGAAAATAAAAGTAGTCTTATCTTGATCCATAGGTAAAATATTGATTTGATTATAGCTGGAGAAACCATCCATCAAAGAGAAGATTTCACTCCCTTCACAGTCGTCAACGATATGGTCAATGAAAGGGGTTGGATAATTATCTTTAGGAGAAGCCTTGTTTATATCCCTATAATCTACGGAAACATGGATCATGCATTGTTTCTTCATAACCAGAACAAGATTAGACACCCAATCATTCAAAGCCATGGGATAGACAAAACCGGTTTTAAGAAGTTTTTCAACTTCGAGTTTAATAGCAGAAACTTTGCGTGGATGTACTGGGCGGAGTCTCTTTCGAATGGTTTTAGCATCCGGGTAAGTCTTAATATCATGTACAACAATATCTAGATCAATTCCAGGCATCTCTTCGTAACTCCGGGAAAAAACATCACGAAGTTCTTGGAAAAGAGCTTTGTAAATTCAGATCTCATCAGCAGGACATGAGGCACCGATATGAACATTTTCCATGATTCTAGGTTTAATCGAAATATCTAGAGGGATGGTGGGTGAAATGTTACCCAAGTTCCCTTCATACAAAACATTGTGTGTTGTTTCAGGAACAGGGGAAATAGTAGCAACAGTAGATAGATTTGAAATTCGTTAATAACTCTCTATGGTCTCGGGTTCCAGGAAGAGAATAGAACGATGATGTCCATCATCCCATGGGGTATCTTCCATAGACATGACTGTCATGATCATCTCATCTATGTGAAATATCACGTGAAACAGATCCAGAGACGTATATAAGAGAGACGAGGAGAAGGAGTTTTCGATTGAATAGCTTGATAAGCCAATTCTACTAGACTTAAAGGCATTTGGTCGTCGTAATGAAGACAATCGTCAGAGCTAGGTACTATCCAAGGGTCATAAGACTCGTGGATTTCACCAACAGTAGTTGAGATCATGTTAATCGAAGTGACAAAAGGAGCAGGAATATCGGGTGGTGGAATGGGGAACATACCCATTAACGATGAATCCTTTTGAAGACCCACACAGACATTCTCATAACCGGGAGGTGTTTTTGCAATGAAAGGTATGCTACTAGTACGTGAATCGGAAAATAAGGAGATTTGATCGACAGTAATAATTTTTCCTTGGTGAGGGAAACGTATCACATGGAAAAGAGTAGAAACAAATGCACGCATGGAATCAATCCAACTACGGCATAGTAGAAGGTTGAAATTGAGAGGTGCATCAAACACCTCAACCTCAACGGTAACCTCTTTGCCTTCTAACGTAATAAACAATGAAGGAAGAACACCATAAGGTTTAAATAATGTACCATTAAAATATTTAGAGTACTGTGTGACTCGGTAAGGGCAGGAGAGCCAATGGATTTCCAACAAGTGACAGACATGATGCAATTCGAGGCTCCTTCATCAATAACAGTTCGACAAATATTATTATTTTCCACAATAACTTGTGTTTGAAATGCTAATTGAGGAGGAATCCTTGGAATATGATCATCCAAGTCAAATATTATCAAGTTCCTATCGATAGGATCAATTCCACCAATATCCTGTAACAGTGCCTTCTGTTGCGTAGGAAAACTTTGAAGGAATTCGAGAGCCGACATCGCATAAGGTGCATGTGCAAGATCTTCTACAATACTATAGTTTTGAGCAACATGAGCATGATGTTTAAATGACGACTTATGAACAACACCTTTAGGAGGAGGACGAAGAACTATATCTAGACTATGTCGTTTGAGATGAAGAGGATCGTTAGGAGGTGAATTCGATGGAGGAGTTTGAACCAATGGAGGTGGTGGATCATCAACTTTCTCTTTCAAAGGAGAATCATCTTTGGCTTGAGTAGTGATTGCAACTTTGTTCTTCTTGGAGTCACCAGTACACATAAGTACATAAGATGTGGTAGAGGGGCAAGGTTGTTCATGAATGACAAATTGGGCTTGTTGTTGAGAAGGAAAAGGTTGTGACAAAACAACGGGTGTAGGAGGTGTCCCGGTCCCTTGCAAGAACTTAGTAACCTCATCACGTCATGGACAATCTTTCATATAATGATCCTCACCACATATAAGACAAGGATAAGGAGGTTTGCACTTTTCTTTTTCATCAGCGGGCTGAGTATTGGGTTTATCAGATTATTGAATTTTTTTTTTGTCCTCCTTATTCTTACCCTTCCCTTTCTTTTTATTTTTATTTTTACCGGTAGGTGTAGATTGAACCGAATTAACCTTAGAGGTTTTACTGGGAGAAGGAGTCGGAAGAGGAGTATTGTGTACATTAGAAGTAGTATATTTTGGATTGGAATGACTAGCTTGTTTAGACTAAGTCTCAATGTGAAAAGTGCCAATCATGCCATCAACAACATGAGAAGTTATTGGAGGTGTTGGGGTTGGATTTGTAGATGGGCGAGGAGCATCAGGGATCAAGTCATATAGTGTGCATGTTTGTGAATAAACGAGATCCAAGTATTGAGTACAACTAGTCACCGTCTCTTCAGTGACAACACCACCCATGGTGACATCACAGGCTATAGTACCAATGAGTGACTTAGTAAACCACTCAGCCTAGCTGATCAAGAAGGGGAACTTTGATTAATCGGATTATCCTCCTCCACTCATGAATATGATCGAAAATGTTAGTAGAAGAGGATTGCTTAAATGAACTCAAAATTTTGGTTCTTGTATCATATCGTATCGGTAACTGGTAATGTGTTAAGAAAGCCATAACTGAGGTGTTGAAATCATTGAAGAATCCTCATGGAAATTCAACATACCATTTGGTTTTTGAACTCATAAGAGTTCATTGGAAAAGACGTAATCTAATGGAGTCATCCATCAAGGAGTTGGATGAACACCAAAGATGGAAAGTCATGATGTGATTATTTGGGTCTTACCCTGATCGGTCGTCAAACTTAGGAATGTCTAATGGTAACTTGGTAGGTATGACCAGCCAATAAGGAGAACTCAAGATAGGGTCATTCAAAATCCTAGATAAATCCGGTAAATCCAATGTAGCAAGAAATGATAATTGTCTATTCACTTGAGGAAACTAGTAATTTTGAGGAGGTAGTCTCATAGGTGTACTAGTAGGACCATAAGCAGTCTATAGATAGTTAGAGGATCTTGTCAAATTCAGTGGTGGAGGGTTTTGAGCCAAATAGCCAACATGAGTTGGTGGATTGGGTAATATTCCTTGGAAAGGAGCATTAGACTGAAAACCTTGAACCCGGGTAGGATTCATAGAACCTGGATATGGTTTCCAAGTATTAGGGGGTATAAAAGAATTAACTTGAGGATTTTTCCCCCCAGGCGGTTGTTGATTGCCTTGGAAAGGAAAATTCCAAGGTTAATAATGTAATCCGAGGATATATTTCTTGTACACTGGGTTATGAACCCCAACTTGGGGTTTCCGCCCAACTTGAGGTTTCCCCCCAACTTGAGGTTGGATCCCAACTTGAGGTTTCCCCCCAACTTGAGGTTGGCCTCCAATATGAATTTGAAAACCAAAAGTGACAGAATAACTTGTGCCTCCAACTTGATTAGAGCTAATTGGGCTAGGATGATTAAGTCCTCTAGGTGGAGATGGAGGAGGAATGCTAGGCCCTTCGGAGAGAACCTGGGTAGGTGTAGGAAAAAAACTACTAGCAGCATTATACCCAGGAAGAACAAAAATATTAGGCCCTTTGGATGGACTCTGGGCAGGATTAGTAATAGAAGTATTCAGAGCTTTATACCCAGGTGAAAGTGACAGATTTGATCTAAGCAGAAGTGGTGTTCCAATAGGATCTTGAGTGATGACCGCACTTCCATCAGAAACAAGCATAACTTGTGGGACCATGGTAGAGCTAGTGAGACGGAGAGAAATAATTTTATGAGAACCAACCAACAATTGGTTTGAGACTGTGACAACATTACTGGTCACACCAGTAAAATGATCTAAATTTATTGTATAAGCAGTGGAAGTCACAGGAGTATATGATTCCATAGGTTGATTAGAGGTCCTCTGGCATAGGTGACTCATTCCTAGGTTTTCAAAAATATCGTGTCTTGAAGAGGTCCTCCAAAGAGAACGAACAATGACATAAGAGATAGGATTAAAAATTCCAACAGTATGAACCAGAGTTATAAACGACTCACTCTGGAAGGGTGTATCATCTACACCAGACTCTGTGTGAGGTCCAGTAGGTATTCTAGTATAATATTTATGCACGATGTTTTATGTACAAAGGGTACAGTGTGACGATGTAGGATCTTCATAGGCTATTAGTAAGGAACAATGCGACGTATAGGACACCCGACTCTACGTAATTTTTTATGCAATTGTTGTCGCGTCTTTCTCTCTTTGCACTCGGGCTGTTGGGGGAGTTGTAGGTACTGCGCACTCCTCCAGTTCCTTGATCTTCTCTTTATATTGTTGCAAACTATATTTGTTATATTCTCCTCCAAATATGCTTCCTCCGATATCGTTTCATATGAGATCGCTTGAAAGACGACATTTATCTGGGTCTCCATCTCGTCCACTTTTTTCTACGCTATCTCTTTCTTCTACCCTTCCTAGATGATGGCTTCCTTCAGTACCATATTTTCTTCTTGCACTATTTGTAGATCCGTCGTGTCATACCTTGCTCTGGGATGAATCCCCTGCATGAAGCTAACCTGTAAATTATATAGTACCTTTGTTGGTATCTTAGGAATATCCAAGTCCAACGTTTCGACATCCTTCATGGGCTTCTACGATGTTTCCTCATCGATGAACAACATATCTGGTGTTATGATAAATTTATCACTTCCATGCGATGTGATTTGTATTGTCACTCTGACATGTTCTCCTTCTCTTATTGGCATCGGTTTCTCCTTTTGTTGTTGTTCCACCTTGATCCTCAACTGTTCTAGCGCAGTATTTACCTCCTATACCTGTTCCAAAATTTAAGCTCGATGGTTTTCCGCATTTTCCCATACTTCTGATAGTCTATATTCTACTGTTGTGGCTATCATCTCTACGTCATATGTTGTCAGTGATATTTCCATTTGTTTCATGTGGGCCTTTTTTTTCTTAATGGCGCCAATTGTTTGCTCCCTTGTTCTCTTCCTATGGGCCTCTAGTTGTTCAGATGCTTCTGGAATCTGTGTATCCATGCCGGTATCCTACTCAAATTCTTCGTCCATGGTTACATCTTATGCCTTCGTCTGCACTTACCTGTCCTGTCGATCCTCTCGGTGCGTACTCTGTAGCCTATGGACCCTGTATAGGACCACGCTATGACTTCTTTAGAGTTATAGTTTTCTTCTGAATCGAGCTGCTTTCCCCCATTATACCTATTGTTGTTTATTTTTTTGGATAGCACCATTCATGCCTATCTGTTGTGTGAGGACTATGCTACACTGCATCTAGATTTTTATTATTGGTGTTTCTCTTGGAATCTCTGGAACTTTCCACTCCTCATGCCACTCTTGGACCTCCATGTGGATGTCCTACATTGTCACATAGTAATTCAGCTAAAACCACTCCTTGGTTGGGTCCTTCTTTGCCTATAGCCAAATGTTGTGATGTGATGCCCATAAATTCTCTATCTGTCCATACTTCTGGAAAGTTTCTGGTGAGATCCTCCATGTATCTGCCAAGTTGATTTGGATATATGTTAAGTACTGAGTGAACATGTCATTGTTGACTTTCTTTACCTTGGGATCTATTGTGCTTCGCAACGATGTGTAGCACATTGCACCACATTTTCCTATCCTTTGCAGGAACATCGTGTATGTAGGTTCGTTCCACCCCATAAGTGAAATGAGGATGAGTAACCACAAGTAGTGTAACTCAGAGATCTAGTCTTGTGCATCCTTACAATATTCAAGGAATGAGTTGAGTAGATACGAGGCCCAGCTCATCGAGCCCCCCTTTGTGCATTGCGCCACAACTTCTACTACTCCTATGGGCACTTCTTGTTTTCGGCACTTGTGCATTAATTTGCAACTAATAAATCTGGTTGCAAATCATGTCGCAAGATCATTGATGTCATTTATCCCGATACCTTTGTTCCCCCTATCTACGCCATACTTCTCTTTCATCTCATTTGAGATGGATTTCGCCTTAGTCTTGTCTTCTAGGTATTGCTCTGGCTTTTCCCCATCTGTGGATATCCCTGTAATCTCTGTGATGAGGTCAACATTAATTGGCAGTGTCCTATCCATCCATAACATGCCTCCGTGCACCCTCATTAACAACTGTTTAACACACATTTTTATGTGTTTCCCGCCCTTGAAGTGTGGTATGTCTAGTAGGTTCATGATGTCGGTGTTGTACAGTCCCAGGATCCACTGTGTAGGATCCAACAATGGTGCGCCTGATAGGCCCTCTCCCCTGATCTCTAGGTATCTCTACGCTTCCAAATATGGGAACTTTGTAGTGTCAGAGACATCATGGTCGGATTATTGAAGGATATCTACTCCTCCTACCATGTTATCCCCAGTCTTCACTTCATTGGGAATTTTTGACATTACTATACTTAGTTCTTCCTGTGTGCATTGCACACCCTGCATATTGCTTTCTGCTATAAGATTATTTTTCCCTTATGGAGGTGATACCCCACCCTCTTTCTCTGTTTCCTACTCTGGTTCCAATTCCAAGCCCCGTTGTGTGGAATCCATGGCCGGTTCTACTTCTTGCGGCCCTTTTCCCCTGGACACGTCAGATTTCGTCTGTTCAGCGTCCTCTACTGACTGCCTGGGATCCTGTGCGGGTTCCTTCTCCTCCTTCACATGTAATTTGGTTTTATCGTATTCTGGTGTGTGGACTTTGTCCACATCCACCACTATGGACATCTCGCTAGTTCCACCTTGTGGTACACGTGTGCTACTCTATGTGCTTCATTCGATTCTGCTTGGTGCTCCAACCCTTGGTGGTGACATGGTGGTTAAATCTGAACTACAAGCTCTTAACTCGATAGATGGTAGCACAAATTCGCACTATATCGCTCTTCTGCTTAGCTCGACGTTTTTATCCCTAGAAAATAACACAATGGATCGATTTTCCCCCTCTTTCCCACTTTATAGTGGGATGGGGAAGTGACAGTTGTGTCGCACTGATAATTGTCACGTTTTCACTTTTAGTTGTGTTTCATGTGCACCACACCTTTCTACCCATTAACTGCTCTTCTGTGCGTCATGTTTTCAAACCCTATTTTTCTTGTAGCGCCCTATTCTGTATGCCCCGTTCCATTATGTCAAGGCCCTCCATGTGCGCTAGGTTGTTTTTATTTTTTTCCTTTTTACTTTTTATGGATTTTTCTTTTTAAACTATATACATATCTCTTTACTATGCAGTACTTTTTAAGTACTAGGAGGTCAATTGTCCCTATACAGCTTCAGTTGACTCCCATTGATCATTCCTCTGATTTATGTACCTCCTAAGTCTTTCAACTGTACAACTTCCCCATCTATGATAGTCTTCACTTCATATGGTCCCAACCAATGCATTCTGAATTTTCTTGGGTGCTGAAGAAATTTATTGTCATACACCAAGACTAGGTCTCCTTCCTTGAAACTCTTCCCTTTAATATGTCTGTCATGCCAAGCTTTGTCCCTTGCTTTTTGTACTTCTTGGTGAAATCCTTATAGAATCCTATCTTCTTCCATCACCATCAGTTGTCTTATCCTTTCTTGTATTTTGCCTCGTTCTATCATGTTAGTGATTGTTGTTACGTGTAGACTAGGTACCAAAAATTATAATGACATCACTACTTCTTGTCCATACACAAACTGGAATGGTGTCTTCCCTGTCAACTTTATGCATGTAGTCTTGTATGGCCATAATATTGTTGCTATATTCAAGTCCCAATCATCCATGTTGACGTTGTTGATCTTTGTCAGTGCATTCTCTAGGATCTTATTAAAGGCTTCCATTGTTCCATTTGCTTGAGGGTGATATGGTGTACTCTTTTGATGATATACTTCAAACTCCTCAGTCATAGCCTTGATAGTACTATTTATGAAGTGAGTTCCTTGGTCACTCATCAAAATCCTTGGGCATAAAAATCTAGTGATCACTTGCTCAAACAGGAAGTGTGTTGTTGTATATGCACTTCAATCTTTTACTGGTGTTGCTTCTACCCATCTTGTTAAGTACGCTGTCACAGTAATGATATACCTTTCTCCTGACCTATTTACTGGTGGATTAATTGGTCCCAAAAAATCTATTTCCCATTTTTCAAATACTTGCAAGGTTACTTGTGGTCTTAGGGGCATCTCATCCCATATATTAGTTTTTCCAACCCTCTGACATACATCACATCTCTGGCAGTAGTCCTTTGCATCTCTTTGAATGGTCGGCCACCATAGTCTTGCGCACAATACCTTCTACGTGGTAGATTTTCCTGCATAATTTCCTCCAGTTATTCCCTCATGGGCCTCTGCTAGAATCCTAGTCCTCTCATGTTCTAGTACATGTATTCTCAAAATGTAGTTTGCACCCATCTTGTATAAGTGTCCTGCAAACAATTGATAGTCTGCAACTCTGACTACCACATTTTTCTTCTACGCAATGTTGAATTCTTGTGGCGCGGTCCCTATACTCAAGTATTGAATGATGTCAACAAAATATTCATCAACTACTTGGACTGAAAATAATCTTTCATTAGGGAAGTTGTCCTCTAAATTCATAGGTTCTTCTCCATTGGTGATCCTTGATAGGTGATAAGGTCCTGCATTCAACTTCCTTGGTTTGACTATCACTTCAAATTCATCTTCCTGAAACAACAGTAACCATCTATAGATTCTCCCCCCCCAACATTGGCTTATTGACTAGGTATTTGAGAGTAGAATGATCTGTGAACATTTTAAAGTGTTTCCCAAGTAGATCGTGTTTGAACTTATGTAGTGCATATACCATTGTTAAGCCTTCTCTTTCTGTAGTATTGTAGTTCTGCTCTGACTCTGACAATTTTCTGCTTGCAAATGCTATTAGATGGTCTAACTCTCCTTCTCTTGGTTAAGCTAGAATAACTCCAAGTGTTATGGCTTATGAATCTACATGCACATGAAATGTCTTTTCCCAATATAGGAATATTAGTATTGGTATTGTTACCATTTTCTCTTTTAGAGTGTCCAATCCTTGTTGATAGCCTTCATTCCACTGAAATTTACTATCTTTCCTCAATAGTTTCTCCATGAGCGTGGTGATCTACACATACCCTTTTATGAATTTCCTATAGTAGCATGTGTGTCCCAATGTTGATCTCAATTGACGTACTAATTTTGGTGGTGGTAAATTGACAATCACCGCAATCTTGGCAGGATCTACTAGTAATCCTTGTTTGCACACTATATGGCCCAATAGTATCCAAAAATGTTTCCCAAAGATGCACTTCTTGATATTTAATGATATATGAAACTGCCTGCATCTTTCCAACATCAACCTTAATACCTCTACATGATCTTTCAACGGAGTGTAGACTATCCAATCATCCAGATATACTTCTAAAAATTGATGGATGAATTCTTTGAATGAAGCTATGACTACTCTTGAGAATATTGTTGGTGCATTATTTAGTCCAAAAGGCATGATCGTGTACTGGTAGGATCCCCATTTTGTGGAAAAAGTGGTTTTATACTTGTCTTCTGGAGCTATCTTGATCTGATGGTAGCCTGAGAATCCATCTGTGAATGAGTATGATTCATGGCCTCCTACATTGTCTAATACCTCATCTGTGAAAGGGGTGGGAAAAGGGTCATGTAGGAAAGCATCATTCAATTTACTGAGATCTACACAGATCCTTATCCCTCCCTGCTTCTTCTCCTAAACTACCATAAGGCTTACCCATTCAAATTCCTCCACTGGTTCTATGATTCCAACCTCCAACATTCTGTCAATTTCTTCTTTTACTTTTTGCTTGTATATTGGGTTCAGTCTATATGGTTGTTGTATGATTGATCTAGCCTAAGGTTTGAGAGGTGTATTCATATCTCATAGCTCTCCTACTATGCCTTTCATCTTTTTAAAGGTTATTGTCAATAGTTCATTATACTCACGCAACAACTCTATTATTCTTTCTATTGTTTGTTCATCTCAGTAATCCCCAATACTGGCCATTTTGGGATTATCGTTTCTCCGAATATGTACTTTCTTTTTTTTGATTGGCACAATAAATACTTCTGATTTGAGAGATAGAACTTCCACCTCCCTTTCTCCTTCAATTTATGTAATTTTAATGTTGCGTGGGTCATCTTCATCTGGTGCTTCTTCCTGCACATGGTAGCATGATAGTAGTTATTTCATTGTTTGTATGTTCTGTTTTTGATACTTTGTTAGAAGTTAAACCTCTGGTTCTTGAAAGAATATTTCCCCTCTAATCTGTTTGAGTGTTGAATCCATGTTTGGGTTCTCATGTTCAAATGAGAAAGTGATTATAAAATTATGTTATAACATTCTCCATTTTGCAATGCCTCTGTGCAATTCCTGGTCTACATACCAGTTTGTTGGAGTCCCTTCCAATGTGTGAATAAAGTGATGAGACCATTCTTCTGGTGGTGTCATTCTCCATAGTGTTTTTCACTTCTCCAATTGTTCTGTTATTGTCCCATGTCTGTCATATCTTTTCAATTGATAGCTTCCATGTTCTATGCCAAATCGGATGCACAGTAATCACTTACATTGGTACCAGTCCTTGATTGTCTCTTTGTGCGCACCACACCATATTGCAGGTGTTGCCTTGAGTGTTATATCTAGAGATAAGAGCCTTTGATTTTCTAACACTTCATCTTCGTATCTTTATAGGAATTATTCTAATTCATTAACCCCATGAAAGCTGGGAGGCTCTCTTATATTTGTACCTACCCATCTTACTGCATGGCCTATTCTTGCACACCTTCTTGTGGAGAATTCATGTAATATCTGTTGTCAATTATCCAACATTGTATCTGAGTTTGACACTCATGGCGTGATCCTTCTCCAACTGAGTACCCCATCTACAGTTTGATTCACAAAATCTTATTCTCGTGCGGTGGTCCTGTATAACTGGTTAATTTCCTCCAGGTCTAAACAAGTGGGTTCTACAAACCTTTCTCCTTTCGAGGGATCTAATGGCACAATGACTCTGTACTCTCCTTACTCGAATGTCATCTTCCTCGTCTTCATATTGATTATGGCATGATTATCAAAGGCCCAATCCAAGACAAGCAATGTCGGATAAGTTGTTGTGTCATCCACTATTTCTATCACTTCGAAATCGGATTTAGTGTTCACTCCATCCAAATCTATTGTCACACCCTTTATACTTCCAATTGGCAGAACCCTGTGTTGATTTGCTAGTTTCAGCTAAACGGGTGAATATCCTAATGTGAGATGTCCCATACATTTCCATGTCTTCTTGGGTATTACATTCACTTCGGAGCCTAAATCTAGTCTGATATCCCCCATGTTGAAATCTTCAATGTTGGCGTTCAATCTGAATTCTCTGCTTGTCCTCCTCCTTGTATGCAGATGATCAATTGTTTTATGTTCTAGATTTCCCTCTACATTTGTGTTACATATTTGTAACATATTTTGCAACACTTTAACAAATGATGGATCATTTAGTAGTTTAACACATGATAGCAGAAAATCATTTATGGTACTTACTTGTCCTATGGGTTGTGCTTCATTAGTGTGATCCAACGATGAAGGAATCTCATACGTTGGTACGTCCTAAGTATGTTGTGCAGTTGATGTAGATCCAATGTCTGGATTCAAGAATTCTTGTTTGGCTTTCTTTAATATCTCATTTTCATTCTGCGCATCAAATTGCTTATGTGGTTCAACATTTTTCTTCACCCATTGGTGTTGTGTTGGATCTTGTATTACTGCGTCATCTCCTGTCTTAGCTCCTCTGCACATAAGTATGTTGATATTTCTTCCATCATCCCTCGCTTCTGCAGAAATCCATTGAAAATTCTGATATTTCTGATTTCTCTTTTCCTAGATCTTCCCTAATAGTGTCGAACAGTCTTCTGTGTCATGATCTAATGCATGACAATACATACATGTCACAGGTGGAAGTAGACATTCTCTTGCATAGTGTCCCGGTTGTTGATAGTTATGTTATACCATTGGTCCTCTGCCTCTTCCAAAGACTCCTCTATCTTGTCCTCCACCTCGGTAGCCATCTCAATCTCCTCGCGGTGTGTTGTACTGGGGCACCCGGTTATACTTCGTGGTATTATATTGTGGTTGTGCGGTATTGTACTGCGGCTGCACAGTGTTATATTGTTGTGGCATAGTGTTATATGGGGTTGGAAATTTTTTAAACTATGGTGAAGATTTCCCTTTCATCATCTCTACCTACACCCTATAGGTGTCCGATGTTCTTTCCCTCATTAGCTCCATTGTCCTGCAATCTTTGTCATCATGGCCTATTAACTTGCAGAAGTTGCAATATAAACTCTTAGGCACTGTCTGGTATGTTTGAATCATTGGAACATGATATGGATCATGCCCATGTGTCTTACAGATATCACACCATAGTCCTCGTCTTGGCAAAGGGTTTGGCAGGCATGTTTCCATGTACTGTGCGAATGTTGGGAATTTGTTCTTGTGGTGTCCTTATGTCCTACATGTGGTACACCAAACAACTTCTCTTTTGTCCTTAATCTTGTTCCGATTTAATTGACATGTTAGATTCTTCAGGTCTTCCTTGAGCTCCTCTATTGCTAGATCTATCTTCTGATATTGGTTGTCTTCTAGTTGCAAGGCTACCTGCAGAGCCTCTACCCGGGTCTAAAAATTATGTTGTCTCAAAGGGTATTTCAACTATGATAGTAGTGAATTCACAAACAGATGCCTATGTTGAATATATGTCATGACATACTTCAGCTTTCCCTTCAATCTTTTGAATCTCTGGTCTATCTCCCAGAAATATTCTCCTGGTTTCTACCTGATCTCTATCATCTCATTCATATATTGATCCTTAGAGATAGGATTTTGGAATCCATTTATTAGCAACTTCTTGATATCCACAATCGTTCTGGTTGTTCCTGGTGGACTGTTTGTAGCTAATCTCATGTACCAATCCAGTGCGTGGTCTCTTAGCGTGATGGATAAATGTGAAAGTTTGGTATCCTCATCTGTGATCTGCTTTGCTTCCCATATATTTTCACAGATGAACAAGTGATTCTTAGGGTCCTCCGATGCCTTTCCCTTGAATTATGGTAACCTGATGGTGGAATCATGTCCTTCCATCTAGAATGTTGAACTGATACCTCTACATGGTGTAGATCCTTGACTAATTCTTACAAAACTAGCTCCCCCAATTGTTTCTCTTATGTATATGTACTTTCTGTTGTGTTTCCTCCACTGAAATTCAGTTGCATAAACGGTGGTGTTATTTCTGGTGTATTAGTCGCACATGGGTTTATGGGTTCCACACTGACACTAATATGGATAGGAGTTATGCCTCCAGTTTCTTCTCTTGTACCTCTTGTCTTCCTTTCATATGTTGTGCACAAGATTTCCTCAATCTGCTCCACAGTACAAAGATCCTCTACCTCTTCTTCATCACTTGTCAAGCCTTCCCTCGCGGCTATGGATCTCTTCTTTTTGTTCATATTATATTGGTAGGGTACTCCACTGCACATTCTTCCAGCTATTTCCATGATCTACTTGATCTGGTCTTCCTCCATCATGATTGGATACAAGGCCTCCTCCTTTCCTTTATCCATTTCTCAGTCTCTTGTCAGTGCTTCCCCCCTTCCCCCATGCATGCAGGGGTGTTTAGTTGTCTGAGGCCATTATCATTACACCTTTATTATATAGTAACATCTTAATGGAAGTATACAACGATATGATATAAATACCACGAGGTCCCTTCAGGAACTCTTGCTCTGTTGCGTTGTAAGACTTCGCAGTATCTACTACAAATTTTGTGATAAATCCTGCAACAATATTGTCTAACCAGAAGTCTACTGGGTGCGTAAATTTCTTGTCAACTTGTTTTAACTGTGTGATCTCCACAATATTCCATTCTAGTTGTCTGATCTGATTTGTAGGGTGGTTTTCTTTCAACCTCAATATCCATTCGTGCAACACATGCAGGAAATCACAGGAAAATACTTCATGCAAGTCGTTGAATACATACTTGTCCAAATATTTGTGCGGTGTTAACTTTGGGTTTCTGTTATATTTCTGCACAAATTCCATCTCTTTTGTTTTTAACCAACTCTCAATATTTTCCTTCGTTGGGTTCCATGGTCTAACCATCCCCTTTTATATTCTCATTATTTTAACATTGTTTCACCAAATCTTCATGATTCTTCAACATACCTCATTCACTCAATCCCTTTTTGTTCCAACCGACAACGAAACCATTTGTTGGTTATGGTTTACTATTGCTACCCTTCATGGGCTGACCCAGGTTCAGGTCCACTTGGTATCCAACAAAACCCCCCTAAACCTATCGGCCCTCCTAGTAAACCAGAAGGCAACACAACCCACAGGATGCACTGTGCAGTCTCACCTGAGATAGTTCTTATGGGTGGTTGCAACGCTCAGGTGATTGAAGCCTAGGAAATGAGTGGGGATCTATGATTAAACTATGTAGTTCTCCTTTATTACTTTAACATTCAACTTATGTGGAATACCCTGTCATTCTTGCTCATGCATGTAAATTAGTAGATCTATCTAGTCATTGACACATTTGTTTAACGTCTAATCATTAACAACAAAAGAGATATATAGCATTCAATCACATAACACATGATCTATCGTGGTTCACCCCTCATGGGATACGTCCACAAATATTTGGTTGCTCTTATATTTTATTATTATGGTTCCAAAACTACAACACCTCTCGCATTACAATACTCCATCCAAACCGGTTGAGATCTACAATGAGGCGGACTAGATCACACTAGGATCCTCAGCCTGTGATCTAACCCTCAAGATCTCCCTTATTCCCTCTCCTCATCTCAACAACTTACAAGATCAATCGTATTTACATTCATTATGTCTTTTTACATCACAGTATCATTGACCAACCCAAAACAAACAATAACGAACAACCAAAAAACCACACGAACACAACAACAACAACAACCCCTGACCTAGACCTCCTAGGTACCTACTTATACATATTTCCAGCTTACCAACCATTACATTCTCTTACCAAAATTCTAACCCTACCATGGCTAGGTATTCTTTCATGTGTGCCTCACATGCCTTCCTCTTATGCATGTGTGTTTGTTTTTCACATGTTGTTTTTCCTGCATGCGTGTCTGCCTTACACGTGTTTCTTCTTCAACATGCACATTTGCCTCCCGCATCATGTTTTTATTTTAAAACTTGTATGCGCCCAACATGGAGTATGATGAAAAGGTGCCAAATTTATGAATTAGTCATAGTCTCTTTCATTGCATAATAAATCGACGATGTTGGCATCTAAGCCTTAATGCCTAAAGTAAACTATTTTTCCCTTATCTACATACGGTTTTTAATTCAAAACTATGGAAGTGGATTCAAAACCTTTCAAAAGTAAGGAGGTGTAAATGTACTTTGGATGTTTATCCCCTTTTATTTTGCATGTGAATTCAAGGGTAAGTCCTACACTTGAATAAACAAAACTCAAAATCTACCCTCTTCATGATTTCCAACCAACACGGAAATAAAGAAACAAGACCTAAACACCTTGAAAAGAAAGAAAGTCAACCTCCCTAAACATGTGTTTTAGTTTCTTTTATGTACTCATGTAGATAATAATAAGGTAAAGGAAACTAAATGGAAAAGATATAAAAAAATTAAACCGAAGATGACACTCACAATGAACCAAAAATTCTCAAGGAAATTGTTAAATAGTGTTGTTATTGAAGTCTGTAAACATAAATATGTAAGGGTGTTTTTCTTTGGAGTATATATGAAATTTGTATTCTTTTATTTATATAAAATTAGAAAGGGATCAAAAGTAAATAAAATAAATTAGAAAAAGAAAGAATGAGATATAAAAAAATGTATCAACAATCAACTTTCTTTTATTAATTATATTGTTCCATTCAATAAGTTTTTAATGGCCAACAACCTCCTTCGCGCCCTTGCAAAGGTCATGATTAGGAATATTCAAGCTAATCCAAACATTTACAAAACCATACTAAGATAAGTCAAACAAACATCAAAATCAAGATAAGAGAAACATAATTGAACTCCAAGGCACATTAATGATAAGCTTGAAATTTTAGTGTTGTCCTCTACACAATTTTGTAGATTAGAGCTAGTATAGACAAGTCAACTAACACTACAAAGAACGTGAAACAATAACCACCTTGAGACCCCAAGTTTTGGTCTCAAACCCCTCTTTTTCAATCACTTTTAAAGAGGCACCCTACTAACAATAGAGAACTACTAGTTATGAATAGAAAACCTTTAGATGGAATGTGAAAACAAACAATGAAAATTTTAACTTTTGTCTCTTAGCATACCTCTTGGAAGAAGAAGTGGAACCCCTCTCTACTACCTTTTCACTCATTTTAAAGTCTTATTGGGAAATTTTGAATGTGTTATGAAACCAAAGAAGATTTTAGACTACCCTAACTAGATCTCTAGCTAAACCTGGGTTGACCTAGGGGTTATCCACCAACTAAGAGAAAAACAATGATTTTTTAATGAAGTAAAATTATAAACTAAATGTTTCCAAATCAAGACAAATATTCCATTGTTGTTAGTTGTTTGCACGTACAAGCCAACTGCACCTCATTTGGTGAAGGTTCCAAGAATTGTAACATATGCATAAATGGTAATGCTATGCTCGGGGTGAATTTACAAAGCATAGTCTCCTTCCAAGAGCTTCTCAGGTTTCTAATAAGCACCTCCATTACTAGCACATGATTTTTAAATCACATAAATAGGAAGAGGGGATTCAATTCTTGACCAATATCATATCATATCTGTTTATAAAGGGGATTTTAAAATTGTGAAAAATGAAGTCAATATATTATTCCACATTGAGTTGGGGAGAGCTAATTCTTAATTGAAGTATGGATATGGGTATTTAGGG
>JZKD02S1402297.1:149816-177604 GCA_000966675.3 Picea glauca
TCATCTATGCCTCGGACGGTTCAAGAAGGGACAGTTTATGTTGGGGCATCGGGCAGAAAACCAACAATCAAGCAGAGATCCAAGGCCTGCTCAAAGCTTGCCAAATAGCCAGAGACAGAGGAGACAAAGAATTCCAAGTTCTTGGAGACTCAGAGATTCTAATAAAAAATTTAAACACGGGCAAATTGTTCACCAATGCAAGCCTCAACAAAACTCTGAACAGATTAAAGAGAATCCTGCTCAACTTCGACTCCTACAAATTCCTCCACATCCTCAAAAACTTGAACAGTGAAGCAGACCTATTGGCGAACAAAGGTTGCACTCTTTGGAAAGGGCAGCTTCTCATAAATGACGAAAGTTCATCCCATCCCTGTAACCCACGAGCAATCTGCATTTTTTAATAGTACAAGAAACAGAAACAGAAGCATTGTAATGATGGCTGCCATGGCGCAAGTCCAATCTTTTCCTCAATAAATAAAACATACCCATTTCAGTTAAAAAAAAAAAAATCATATTAAAAAGCACTATATTTTTTATGTACACTATTAATACATGTGCAACTTGCGTACATACACTATTTTCTAGTGTGTAAATCATGTACACCCCAAATTTTGTGAAAAATAAAAATATTTTGTACTTTTGGGCGAGGTTTACGGGTTTTCCGAGTCCTAAACTTCCAATTGACCAAACACAATGGAATGTAACCATCTCAACCTATTTACGATGGTATATAATCACCTACGAGGGTGTATATGGGGGGAGACAACCTTGGTGCAAGAACATGTTATTGGTTTGTAAGCTTATTTATTCCTTGACTCTCTGAGTAGTATCCCTTGACCTGAAAATTTACTTTCCAGTATCTCTTCCTATCTCCTATGTTATTTTTGGGTGTGTTCCTATCCCTTCTGGATCATGTGAGGAAGTACTCCATTGCTTTGCTGATGTTTGAAGAGTACAATGGAGGAATTTAGGTGGTTGGTTTCAAGGAAGTGCCATCGGTCAGAATCAGGTTGTAACTCACCTATTCGTGTTGATTAATAAAAGATTTATTTTTCCCTCCAATCTATGTGCAATTATATTTAACTAGTTCTTATATGTTGAATTTCATTTACATATCTAGATTTACATATTGCATTTATAATTTAATTCAATATCTACCTTGCTATAGTATCTACTTAGTTTATTTTTCATACTAGTAGAGACAAAGGCCTGAAGAAAATCAAAGGTTGACAATGAGGATCTTCTTCAAACGTTTGGATACAAGGTACGAGGTCCTTCTTTGTCCCTTTTAAGTAATCATTTATTTATTGATTTGTATAATGGAGGGTAGGTTCAATCTTTTAGATATGGTTGTGATCTGTTGTGACATAGATCCAAGGTCATAGGGTAGAAAATCCCGAAACAGAATTGGCGACCATACTGGGGAGATTTTTCTCCTAGGGTGGGTCAGTTTAAGGGATCTTGTGACTTCTTATTTTTCTTGTAATTTGAACTTGTTTTCGAGCATTTATTGCCTCAAAAGTCATTTCTAGTTTCTATAAGCTTCCTCGTTATTTTCAATTTCTTTTTTTTTAGTTTTTGCTAAGGTCTCTATACTTTGGCTTTGTATGAACCACGTGTATACGTGATTCACTTTAGTTTCAGTCACGTACATACTCTATTCATAGTGTAAACAGTCATGTACACTTCTAAAATTTTGCTCTTAGGGCCATTTCATGATGTTTGGGAAGTTCTGGGTTGGTTGTTCAACATTTTTTGAACCTTCTTTGGTTGGTTTTTGTCTTTGAATGTTATATCAAGTCTCTGTAAACTTGAAAATTTGATCAAAATTTCTTGCTCTTTGATTGGTTCATCATTTTGTATATAATTGTTTTAGGTGGGTTGAAAGGTTAGTCATTGAGTGGCTGGATTATACTTCCAATTCATTGTTATGTGTCAGTGATATTAGATAGACTTCTTTCTTCCTCTTTGCCTTCTTTCCTTTGTTCTTAAAAAGAAAATAAAAAATTGCATTCTAATTGAATTTTATTTCTTTTTAGTACCAAAAAAGAAAAAATACTTTGGTTGTTGGTTGTTTCTTCTCTTGTTCCCTTGCCTCTTCATTTTTTCAAGAAAAGAAATCATTTTCCAGCACTCGATACTTTTATGCATTCTTTTTGTCTTGAAAAAAGTTGTTGTTTTTGGTTTTGAGTAGCCTTTTACAAAAATAAAAGAATCTTGTTTGCAAAGTTCCTTTATACTCTATTTTGCATTTATCCTAGAGTGACAGTGTAGTTTGCATTGGCATTCAAAAGAAAAAAATCATTTTAGGCTTGCATTTCAAAGTAGTCTTAGATCTTGCATACAAACAAAAATATATATATTTCCATTTTGAAAAGCACGTAAAAGAAGTGTATTGCACCTTTTCATTTGAAGAGAAAGATTATTTATTAGGCACGGTGTTCTTAGAGGTTTTTATTCTTGAGTCATACAAACATCGTGAGCTTCATTCTCATTCCCCTATGTAAAAAATACAACTAAAATTAGTGTTTAATCTAAAAATCATTAAACATTTTCCTTTTAGGGTCCACTAACTAGTTCAGGCTAGGGCCTTGGATTAGGGTGGAAAGGAAACTCTCCAATTCCATAAAAAGAGACATAGGAGTATGTGATAGGGGGAGAAAATCCAATTGTCATATAGGAATAACCAAGAGCCTCCTCTAACACAAGAGATAAACAAAAGGTCGTGTGAAGTAGAGTAGAGGAGATAACCCCTCCAAAACTTGACCAAGCGTACTGGATTGAGAATATTTGGGGTTTTTTCCTGAAGTTATGTTGACTCATCTAACGTCAGTCCTCTGCGAATTTTGAACCTCGTTGAAGTTTTCTTGAAGTGACATTGACTCATCTGGCACCAGTCCTATGCAAATTTCAGACTCATTTGAAGTTTTCCTGAAGTGAGATTGGCCCTCTTAGCATCAGTCCTCTAGAAGCTTCGTACTTAGTTTGATATTTTATGAAGTGACACTGGCCCTTTTTTTTACAGTCCTCTAGAAGATTCGGGCCTTGTTTGAGATTTTTTGAAGTGACACTGGCCCTTTTGTAGATATTCCTCTGGAATAACTTCAAAATCAGTTATCCTTCCGATAATCATTGTCCCGACTATCGAATATACCCCCTGGAGGCCGACTACGATTTGGTGACTTTAGTGGCCTATCATTAGGTTGACACACAAGGTGACCATGAGGGGTGTATCATGGTACCTGATATAGGCTCTACATCACACTGTCAGTAGATTTTGGGGGTGTCATCACAAAGCCTTGGCACTTGAGCTGGGAAGGGATGTCGGTTGGAGGTCATGGTAATTATTTCTTTTGTCCATTGGATTTCCTTTGTGAGTGCTTTGGACAATTAGGCTTCATCTCCCTAGGTATGAAGCATTCAAAAGGGTAGTTTTCTTGGTTTTTATCCCTTTTTTAGTCTTTTAGTTGGGTGTTATGTGTTTTCAATTTGGCCTTTAGTGAACCTGTTGGGAGATACCTTGAATTGTTGATTCAAAGTAGAATACCAACTGCTTCATCGTTCTCGAAGGGTTGAAGGATTTTCGCTAGAAAAGGTGGAGCCACCGCCACCTTCACAGAGGTGAAGGCTAGACCAGGCCGATGCTTTTGATTCTCCTGAACCTAGAGAAGTTGTTTATGATATTGTTCCTTTAGGAGAAATCACTTCTACATCGGAGGTAACTCGAAGTTGAAGGCTTTGTTAGACCTTGGAGTCCTTCGTTAACTAGACCTTACGATCCAGTTCTTATGCAAATAATAGATTTTGAGGCTGAAAACACTCAAGGTTATTTGATTGAATGACATATCATGGGAGATAATAATAATATTTTTGAGAGAGGGAGTCCACATACTCCTCTTTCATCGATAGGAGGAGGGGATACAATGCCTCATTTTCCCTAAACCCAGATGATGAGAATCGTTCAATTAATGATGTCTCATTTGATTACTGGTTCGATTTCACTATTAGACAGACCCAATTCTACCATGTCTAGTACTCAACCCATGCAATCGGTCACTAACACATTTTTGTTTGGGATTTCATCGATCGATGGAAGTTTTATCCCAATCCCATCCTAGCCAATTATTCAGGGTTCTATCTCGGGAGCAGGGAGTTTTTCATCTCCTTTGAAAGATTTTCCTTGTTTAGGGAGTTCTATAGACCCTTGGAAGGTTTTCCCCTATGATAGAGGGAACATATCCAAAATGAATCCTTCGATTAGAGGTGGCTTCTTTCAGTCATCTGGGCCTGTAACAGGGCCTAGTCCTTCTAGTGGTGGGGGCGAGGGTTTTTCATCCAACGTTCTGGTCGGTTCCATGTCATTATCTCTCTATGGTGATTTTGGGAATGCTCTATTCTCCTCATATACTATGTCAACAAGGGGAAACCCCTTCCAGTCTCAGTGGAATCCCATGTCAGGGTTTTTTCCCTTGCAAGGGATGTTTGGGTTCTAATCCTTTCCAGTATTCTGGAGGGAAGACGAGTGGACATTTTCATTTTACTCATTCCAAAAATCCTGGTTTTTATCAAAATCTAGGTCATTTTGTGATCTCTTCTTGGAAACCTAGTGCCAGTTCCAATCTAGGTTCTTCTTTTCAAGCTTCCAATCAATCAGAGTTTGTCAACCCTTTAATTCCCAGCTCTATGTCGCAGCCTAGGATACCCTTTCTGGTAACCCTTCATCTACCAGATTTGTCAAACTTGATCAACAATATGATTTATCTTGACCTTAGTTGGCCTCCCATCCCTACCAAACTTCCTTATGATCTGCCAAAAGTTGAAGGTAAGAATAGTGAAGACCTAGGAGATCATGTAACGATGTTTCATTTGTGATGCTCTTTAATTTGTTGAACAATTACTCTGTCGGGTTGCAATTATTCCAACGCACCCTCACTGAGAGTACTGCTAAATGGTATATAGAGCTAGAGGGGTTGAAGTTTGGAACATTTGGTGATTTTTCTATGGTCTTTCTCAATCATTTCCAACTCCATGTCGGATATGATGCTATCACGAAACTTTTGGCTATTTTTTTTCAAGATAAAGCCACTCACATTTCCGATCACATTCAGGAATGGAGGAGACATAAGATTTTGATTAAGGCCATGGTTCCTCTTGAATTTATTTAGAATGGTTCCTGAATTCATTACTCCCTTATATTTCTAAGGATGTCATGATTTCAAGAGTGTTTACGAAGGAACAAGTGATATTTAGAAAACAACAGTTAGAGATAATTTACTCTTGGTCCGACATACTATATGAGATCATGCCAGATGCACCATGATCGACTATTGACCTTATGAACCCGAAATTTGGACCACGTGTTTATGGTATTGTTGGTTCATCGCAAAGAAAAGTCATATATCTGGTTTATAACCATATGCATCAGTTGTCCATTTAGAAAACTATGGTTGGTTAGGCCCCTGGTTTGACCACCCCCACTGCCCAGTCCATGGATGTACACAGTGTGCAATCAATGACTCCAAAAGGTCCTCAACAACCCGAAGGGAAAGAGAAAGGAAAGGGAAAAAAAGGTGGTGGAGGTAACGATAAAAAGGATGGTAATAATGCTAAGGGGGGGAATACTAAAAAGAATAAGGTGAGATTCCCTTGTAATCTTTGTAAAGGAGATCGCCTAACTCATCTCTGCCCCAAAATAGAGGAATTCTAGAGCTTTTTAACACAAAAACAGTCTGTTATGTTGACTAACGCATTCCCACAAGGCATGATCTAAGTGGATATTGGTGGTCACCCACCAGTTCCAAATTCCAACTGGCTCATCTGGATAGTTTCCAGTTCAACACGTTTCTCTGTAATGGGGAAATTTCTTTGTAATTATGGATTATGCACTTATTGGGTTGTCCTAAAGCCCTACACAAAATCCAGGTGGATATTGGTGGCCGCCCACCTATTCCAACTGGCTTATTTTGGAAGTTTTCATGTCAGTGCATCTTTATGTACTTCCATGGTCGTTTTGGGGTTCTAAACAATGGTTTCTTGTCTTGCCACAGTCAAAATATAGACGAAGTTAGAGTTTGACGACATAATTCGTATTTCTCGAAAATACCTTTTCAATGGGCTATCACGCACCTAAAACAGAGATCGTATGAAAAAGTTACAACCTTAGGAAGTTAATGTACCAACTTACCACAATGGGGCCCACGTGAATTTTGGCGCTTCATCTCCTAGGGTTAGGTTTTTGGATGTCTATGGTTTTGGCATTCATGTTTATCATAAAAAGGTCTTCAAAGTTTCATTGTAATCATCTTCTAGCGAATGAGAGTAGTCGCCACATCTCTTCTTAGAGATAAATTTGCCACCATTCTAGCGAGTCTTGCACTCTATATTTTTTGTCTCTGTACATTTATTTCATTAATAGAAATCATGTATTGTTGTATTTCTTTGTTTCTGGCAATTTTTATGTGTATTTCATTGTAATATATCTGGTTTCATTTCGTTCCAAAAATTATCTAGATCAGCCAAAATATAATGCATGGTGCTTCCTCGATACCTAATGTAGCTAGGGGAAATCGGGGTACCCCCACGCAAGATTCTGGACCATTGAATTCCTATATCATGAAGTCAGATCTTCATTTTCAAACTAGAGCTCATGATTACGGGAATCCTAATTCTGCAAAGAAGGATAAAGATTCACCAGAACCATCAAACTCTCTCCATATAGAAAAATTGGTGCGAGACACAATGTCTCACATACCAAAAGGTGTGTTTAAATGGTCATCGCACAATCCGAATGCTAGAGCAGCTCAAAATTATTCTATTGTTGAAAATTTGTCTCAAATTCCATGTGCTATGTTTTCCTTGGAAGTTCTCCAAAGTTTTTCATCTCAATGAAATGCATTTTTTATGCTCTAGGGGATTCTGAATCCTCTAACTCACTATCCATCATGTTTTATACTTCTAACATCAAGCCTTTCCTTCCATATCATGTCACGTTTCATATTGTAGTGGTTTATACCATGAAGTCATTTTCAAAAAATATTATTTACACTATTGTGGATGAAGGCGCTTCGATGTGTGTCATGTCGTTATCATGTTGGTGAGCCATTGGCTCACCTGAATTAGCTTTGTCTCCTATATTTCTTAAAACGTTCAATGGAAAATCATTTAGACTGCATGGAATTATCCCTTTTTTCCCCATCTATTTAGAAGGAAAAATCATTTTCGTCGAAGTGGAAGTGGTCGATGTGTCTCTCGACTATAACCTATTGTTAGGAAGAAGTTGGACATACACAATGACAATTGTAGTTTCCACATTTTTTGAGTGCTATGTTTCCCTTACGAAGGGAGAATTGTCACTGTTGATTACATGTTTGTCGCTCATGTGGATCCTGCAGAATCACCAATCTCTATGGTTCCATTGATTGAAAATTTGTAGTGGGAAACTGTGAATTGCGGTGTCAGGATGCATCCTTCTCTAATGGGTACTTTCAATTTTCTAGCACTATCCTTAGATGTTAATGTCGTTTTGACTGTTCCTAGATGGTATATGTGTAAATATGATATATTTCAAGTTATATCGTTTCAAACTTCCTACTTTGAAGATTCGTGGACTCTTCCTTCCCCATCGGCTTTGGGGGATAGAATGGAACATCCAAGAATGGAAATGCCATTTTATGTAGTGGAAATGGCTTACCAATCCATCAAACGAGCTACTGTAGATGAAGATCCATATCCTACCTCAATGAAGGAAGTGGATCATGTTTTAGAACCTGTATGGACCCTTATTTCTTCCAACTCTCACGTTTTCTTGGATATTATTATCCTTTTAGATGAGGTGATTCTAGAGGCTATGATAGGTACTGAACGATATTGGGAAGACTTACAACATAGTTCTTATTTCCTTCCTGATCTGATTCGTGTAGAGAAGGGAGAATTTCGGTCAATTGTGTTTGGAGATGTTGATCGTCCACTTAACCCTTTGGCAACTCGTGGAATATATGTTGAAGGGAACATGGAAAATATTTTAGAGACTATTCCGATCAATATCTCCAAGGCCCTGGATGTTATGGAATTTTTTTTTTCAAGGAAGACTATTCTCCAAAAGAAATTTGTTTATATACGATGCGTTTTAAGGAGTTTCGTGACGTTTCGCATGGTATTATGAGGAAATTCTAGGTATAGATCCTAGGATTGTTGAGCACAAAATTGGAACTTATGCTAATGCTAAACCTGTTTGACAGAAATTGTGACCAACTAACCCTAAGAAAGAAACAATGATTAAGGTTGAGGTAGAAAAAACACTTAAAGAGGGCTTTATCTATCCAGTCTCATTGACAGAATGGGTATCCAACCCCATTCTGGTAGACAAGAAGTAGGGAACCATTCGAGTATACATGAATTTATCTGATTTAAATAAGTATTGTCCTAAAGATAACTTTGTTATTCCATTTATAGATCAAATCCTTATTGAATGCCTAGGAAGTGAATTTTTGTTCTTTTATGGATGGGTTTTTTTGTTAAAACTAGAAACAAATATGGCCCGAGGACCAACATAAGACTGCTTTTATTTGTCCTTGGGGAACCTTTTCACACAATAAATTCCTTTTGGCCAAAAAAATGATGGATCTACATTTCAATGGGCCATGATGTTCTCTTTCCATGACATCAAACACATAGTGGAGTCCTATCTAGATGATATTACAAATCATTCTCACAAGAGGGCGCAACATTTGTTACACCTTTGCCTTGTCTATGAAATATGTCATCATTATAAATTCATTTGAATCCCCACAAATGCATTTTTTGTCTCATTTCAGGGTGTTTCTTTGGTTTATTGTTTCGAACAAAGGGATCATGGTCAACCCTTTGAAGGTTAAGGAAATAACATAGTTTCATCCACCGCGTACTGTGTGTCAACTTCAAAGCCTTTAAGGAAAGGAAAATTTCCTTCGGTGTTTCATACCAAACTATGTTGATACCACTAAAGGATTTATGTGCCTCTTGAAAGAGGGGGTCCCTTTTTTCTGGGATGAATTAGCCTAATGTTTATTCAATGCATTGAAGAAAGATATAGTCTCTACCCCCTTGCTTAGTCCTCATTATAAAAGAGAGTTCTTGTTGTATCTGGTAGTAGTTGAATCTACTATCAGCATGGTTTTATTTCAAGAAGATGATGAGCTCAAGGAGAACGTCATTTATTATTTGAGTTGTGGCTTGGTTGGATCTGAACTAAAGTATTCTCATGTTGAGAATTTGGCGTTAGCATCCTTCCATGTTGTTCAGTGTCTTCGGCATTAAATTTTACTACGCAAGAAGATTGTTGTCGTTGTCATTAATCCTTTTCAATACATTTTGACTCAGTGAATAATTTGTGGGAAATACAACAAGTGGATTGTCATACTTCAGGAATTCAATTCGGAATTTGCTTCTGCCAAATCCAAAAATTCTTTAGTCTTCACTGAACATATGTCAGAATTTCCAACAAAGAATGAGGATAACGCATTTATCAAATTGTTTCCAGACGAGCATGTATTCCTCATCTCTTCGTCTGATCCTTGGTATGGAGATATTATCATATATCTCCAGACTTTGAAGTTTCCTTCACATTTTTTACGAGATGAGCGACGACGGATTTTCCACCTGGCGAAGAATTATCTCATTATTGGCGACACTTTGTATCATCGAGGGGTAGATTCAATTATCCATCGCTACCTCACTCATGAGGAAGCATAGTTGGTTTTGAATGATTTCCATAGTGGAGCATGTGGTGGTCATCTATCTGGGTTGGAAATATCCCAAAATATTTTGTCCGCCAGATACTTTGATCCGGATTATTTTCTCCACGAAATGAGAGCGGAGATATAATAAAGAAATGCACATAGATATCACGTATATCCAATAATATAACATAAATATATCAGATATGCAACCATAAACACATAGATATAGTAATACACGATTTCTATTAATGAAATAAATGTGTAGAGACTGTAAAAATACAGAGTGAAAGCCTCACTAGAATGGTGGTAGCTTATCTCTCAGAAGAGATGTGACGGCTACTCGCATTCGCCAAAAGATGATTACAATGAGGCTCTGAAGGCATTTTTACAATAAAAAGGAATGCCAAAAACCCTCGACATCCAAAAACCTAACCCTAGGAGATGAAGCACCAAAAGTCATGTGGGCCCCGTTTGGGTAAGTTGGTGCATCAACTTCTCGGGGTCGTAAATTTTGCATACGATCTTCGTTTTAAGCGTATGATAGCCCATTGGAAAGGTATAATCGAGGAGATTCATTTTGGGGCCTCAATCATTCCTTTGACTATAATTGAGTTGGGTCGATCTTGAAAAACCTTCATTTAGGCCCTCAAAATGTCTCCGGAAGTTAAAACCTGCTAAAAATAGTAAATTGCCAAAATTGCCAGAAAATTATTTTGATCCAGTTGGAAAAGGTGGGTGGCCACCGATATCCACCTGGATCATACTTTTGTCCAACGATCTTTAAGGATCGCATTGAATAAGTTGAGAAATGTCACCCTTGCCAAATCTTTTCTAAAGATTTGTGTGAATGTCCTGCTCCTATGTTTCATGATATTATTGTCGGACCCTTCACCAAGTTGGGGGTTGATTTTATGCAATGCCACCCATTTTCAGCTAGGGTCATCGATATATTATAGTGTTCGTTGATTATTTTATGAAGTGGGTAGAGGCCATGTCGATGTTTGCTAATGATGGTGAAACCACAACACTCTTCATGTTTAACCAAGTTATATGTAGGTTTGGGGTTCCAAAAGAGATTGTCACTGACCATGGAAGTCACTTTTAGAACTGCATGATGTCAGATTTATCATCAAAACTGGGTTTTAGGAAGGAGCATTCGTCTCCTTACTATCCTTAGGAAAATGGTCGGGTTGAAGCTACTAACAAAACAAATTGGTGCTTAATGTTATATCTAAAATTGTGGGCCTACCGAACCTCAGTTAAAAAATGTAACAGGCTTCTCTCCTTTTCAACTTATTCATGGGGTAGAAGCAGTTTTTCCTATTGAATGTGAAATCCCTTCACTTAGGATTGGTATTGAGCTCCTTCCTGACACAACTGAATTTGAAGAGATCCTTGTTTACTTACAACATATTGATGAACAATGTTGAGATGATTCTATAGAAAATTGGGAACATAAGAAGTGTGTCAAGACTCATTATGATAAATGCGTTCATCTAAGGGTTTTATCCAAAGGGGACCTTGTTTTGGTCTATGACCAGGAAAAGGATTCCTTAGGGGTAGGAAAGTTCCACCCTATGTGGCACAACCCGTATGTTGTGCGGCATGTGTTGAATAAACGAGCCTATGAGTTGGAATATTATGTGGGAAATGTGTTGTTAGAGCCCAAAAACGGGCTCTATCTTAAGAAGTACTATGCTTGAGCTTCATTGCTCAAGTGATAATTCTTTTTGTAATTATTGTTTATATCTTGTATATAGCTTTGTATGGATTTATTTTTTGTTTTTCCTGCATTATTAATCATTGTGATTCTATTGTGTGGTAGATGTCAAGGGGGGTCATCGATCTATATCAAGTTTGCATATGATTACAATCACCACACTTGAAATCTTGCTTCCACTACCTGGGTGGTTTATTCCCTCACAAACCAACTAGTTTCCTCTCGAGGTGTTTGTCTTGGAGAAACTACCAATAATGTAGTTGAGTATAGTGTTTTTATTCAGATTTTGTGAGATGTTATGTTACATGGCATTCAATGTCTTCGGGTCTATTTGGATTCTCAGTTGGTAGTGTCATAATTTAATGGTCTCTACCATATACATGATCTGGTGTTTCTTTTTCACTTCTTTAAAGTATGTCTTCTGGAACAATTATTTGTTTACATTACTTATGTACATGTTCCTAGACAATATAATCTAGTAACTAATGCATATGTTAACTATATTCTAGACTAGAATTTGTCCCATCAATAACACAAGTACACATCATTTACACATGTAAATATCCATAATTTGCAACTTAGTTGTAATAACGCAAGGTAAAAGTTGTATATATGTATAAATATAATGAGGTCCACAATTCAAATTCCATGATTCTAGCCCCAAATGTTTATAGATACAAAATTGTTCCCTTGGCATATACAAGGTCTAGGCCTGAGGCCTGTGAGATCTATCATAAAAAGGTATGACATTTTCCAAACACCGGAAAAGGTGGACCCACGTTTGGGGTACACCAACTATGTGATGTTGCATCCCCACTGGTAGATCATCTATGACTGCTATAGGGACAAAATGTGTCAAGGCCTCCATGTTCCTTTCCACGTTATGAAGTGTCCCAGATGCATCATAACTAGCTTGATCTTAACCTCTTCCTTGGTGCATGTTCCATGGAAATTCAATAGGTCTCACAGGTGCTATATTTGCACATCTAGAGGGTGCATTTTAGTAACATGGATCTCGCAAAAAAGACATGTTAATTTCTTCTTTTAACATTTATATACAATTTGTTTAAAAATCAAAACTTAAAAACTTAAAAAAGATAAAGAGTTTACATATCTCCCCAAGAGTTGATTTAGGAGGTACGACCATATCTGGGTCCTAGGAGAAGTCAATCATGACATATGGGCAGTCTTCGATGGTGGGTATCTATCATTCTCATCATTCAAATAATTCATCACTGAAGGGGTTGAACACTCCTCCCCCTGCTAGGCACGTCAATAGCTCTATCCATTGGATTAATGTTCACCATGTTCTTTGGTGTTCTCTCACATACATCCTTGGGCTTATTCTTGATACCCTCTCAAATAAAAAGGCACAAAGAAGACTCTCGAACCCAATTGTTTTGTTCTTTCGTAACTTGCAATCTGTCACTTGTGTCTTCATACAATTGAGCATAGTAGTACTCCAATCAAACACTATTGGTTTCAGAAACTCAATGGCATATTTCATCGGAGATCGTGATTCCTGGTGTAAAGATGTCAATCCTACAATATGAGTCATGGTATACATGATTCTTTTAAGGCTTAAGTTCTCTATGTGTTTGATGGGTACTTGTGAACCCACCTTGACGGTGTCAGCTTCACAATGTGTGGCTATATAATATTATATGGTTAAGCCACCACCTCCTTGGGTTATCAAGTTCACTACCTCCCCTCTTCATGAGAGGCCTATAATGAAATAGTTATCCTCCATTGTGATATTTAATGGTTTCCCATCAAGCATAAAGGCCTCTACATATGGATGTCAGTAGTATATGAGAAAGTTTAGTAATTGTCTTTGGGCTTGCTTGTTACTTGTTTGGAAAAAATTATACATGCCACATCGACAGGGGGATTCAATAGCATTAGCATATTCCACCACAAAATTATTGACGACCTCATGTTCATGTTCTCTCCACTGGACATACATCCTGTGAAATGTGAAGAAGAAGGGAGTAAGCATTTTTATTTTTTCCATTTTTGCAAACTTGTATGCTATTCACAGTTAGAATAGTCACATATATATGCAATTCATTTTAGGTCGAATATCATGTATATGCAATTCATCCCAAGGTGAACCATGTACACATAGAGCATGGGAGAAAAAGATAAGCATGCTCCTTAATTTCTCATACAATTTAAAAATTAGATGGATGAAAATCTACAACATGGTATGAAACTTACTTGGTCCAAGTGGAAAGTGATTTCGTTGCTCCGAGCTCCCAAAATCTTCATTGTAAGTTGAAAAGGTTTTTACCAACAAGGTCAATTTTGGAAAATTTTGAGAATAACATGGTAAAATGGTGAGTTTCTTACTATTTAATGTCATTTTTTTGACCCAATTACTATAGTTTTGTCATTTTTTTATTAATTGGACTAATATTTAATGGGTCTTGTAGTGTTTTGGAAGTATACTTAGGGTAGTTTTTGGCCATTTTTCCAGTTGATCGAGTCTTTTCAAGACTTTGGGTAGATAATATTTTCATACAACTAGCATATTTGAATAGGTCTCACCCACCTTGTATTTTACATTTTGCATTTTTAGTTGTGATTTTCTCTTTTCCCTAGGGTCGACCCCATCAACTTGCAATATGAACCCATCTAAATTATTTTTGAAATATTGTTTTATTGATGGTAGAGCCTATCTTCCATGGGTGCCTTAGTTAGAACCCCTTTGCATTTTGGCACCCATGTTGCAATTTTCCTATTAGGCTTGAGAGTCTTGTTTAGTCCCACCATGACTTTGCATTGAAGTCTTCATTACTTCTTCTCAATATTTGTTATGGCAAATAACCCATGGGGCTCCCTCATTTATGCGTTGAGTTGTACTTGCATTGCATATCGACCGCTTGCACTTTTTGGGCCTAATGACGACTTCAACTTCTTGTTCTATAGCCACTTGTAAATGCATTCTCGATTAGATGCTAGCCTTGCAATATTATGCCTTTGTGACTTGATACCTTTTACCCTTGGAGGAGGCATTCCCCTGAGTGTCCTTATCTTGCACATGCTTCATTTCATTGAGAATAGGTATGTTCTTTGTGCTCTGGAACTAGTTTTCTTTCCCACGACACTCGTTTCCTCCATTGTACTATAACATTATTTTATTCCTTTTCAGGCTTTATAATATGAAAAAGACAAAAAAATAAAAATAAACAAAAAAAGAGGGGGGAAATGTCTATCTCTTTGTTTGGAAGCAGTCCTATCGCCCTTAAACAAAGCAAATATTTGAGTCAGTGTCTCAATATTTTTGGGTTTAGTATAGCCATAGGACACTATGCCCATTACATAGAGTTGGTACTCCTTCGACTGGTTACTCTTTCAGTTACTATGGAGAGTTCGTTTATGCCTCCTGCACAACAAACTTATGTCAATTCCTAAAGTCCATGTTGCCTTATTCACATAATGTGGCATGATTTTGTTCAAGGGAAGTCTCAGCCTGAGTTGACCATTCTATAGAAATCCTTGACTTTTTTATTCGACCTTCCTGTGTCAGTCAAGTACTTCTCAGTTTCACAAGTATCTTTGTATCTCACTCGTGCTAGTATAGAAGGTCCTCATTGACTTCTTGTTGGCGAGTATGCTCTTATATACTATGACTCATTTCTCTAATAGTATGACCTAGAGTTTCCCTATGGGCCTATTTACATCATTGATAGGTGACCTTGCGCTCAACAGATGAGAAACCATCATTGGTCGTGGAATAAGCAGTTTCCCATGTGTTCGATGTCAAAAACCATTATCACACATAGGGATTCATGTGATACCTTGGTTTCCATTTGACCCCATTGGTGGATTCTTTGTCTTTGTTAGTAGTCTTGATTATTGGCTACTATTCAGAGAGTCTTTGTCATGCGTTATTCCATCTGGTGCATGCCAGAGTCATACCTCAGTGTGGTCCTTACAATATTTCATTCGAGTTCTTCCAAATCTTTGGCCTTCTACTAGTCCTCGTGTTGGATGATTGGGGATTCCTTAATTCACTCCTTCCAGTGGATATCTTCCTATCGACTTCAACACATCTTGTTATGGGACAGGGATATAGAGTCATTTTTAGTACCTTGGGCCTTGCAATCATTAGTGGCAGGTCCCCTTGCTATTGACAGTGGGAATACATCAATGTCCTCTAATCAATAGATTCTATCAAGTGTTCTACATCATATCTTCTATTCACATTTGTTATATTGTACTAGGTACCTTGAAACCCATTATCATCATCGGTGGGTTTTCTCGCATTTGTTAATGATATACATCAATGAATGATAATCAAATGGTGTCTCACTATGTTCGAATTCAACACAATTATTTTCATAGTGTAGACTCGTACCACAATGGGTTTTTTTGAAGACCTTGGGTGAAGTACAAGCATCACATATTTTGTGCTCCTACCTGACATGTATTGATTGTACCACCCTTAGTGACAACGATATTTGTAGAGGATCCATTTGTTCACTTCATTGGCTCCAGATATCCTCTGATTTTATTATAAGACATATCTCCATTGTGTATCCATTTGTTGCTATGATCTACATTTGCATCGATCCACTATGTATTTTCTCATGGCCATGATTGTTGCTCATATATATCACATGGATCCACTATGTATAGTTCTCGTGTCCATGGACATCAGTTATATTTTATTACTCATCGATCTATAATGTACTTGATTTGGAAACCATTCTTCTATCACTCCTAAGAATTGGTATGCCTAACTTGGGAAGATAATACTCTTACTTTATTTATGTCGTAGGTTTTGTTCTTGGATTAGTTGTCTAGGTATTTTCATTTGAACTTACTTCAGTGCATCCTTGCCTCTTAGAGTTATAATTTATTTCAGCCATCAATTTCTCTTTTGAACTCATACATTAGGGGGCATCTGTTATAGCACAAATTGCCACCCTAGATTGCATTTGTGAGTTGGCCTAGTCCATTCCTCAGCTTGTAAATATTAATCCCACTCTCCTTCATCAAAATCATCTTAAAAAAAACTACTTTGTTGATGTATGTTATTCATCCATGTGCAACTCATGTACATATGCTATTTTCTAGTGTGAAAATCATGTACACTCCCATTTTTGTGAAAAATAAAAATATTATGTACTTTTAGGTGGGGTTTATGGGTTTTCCCGATCCTAAACCTGCAATTGCATGTACACAATAGAATGTAACCATCTAAACCTATTTATGATGGTATATAAGGACCTATGGGGGTGCATATGGGGGAAGAAAACCTTGGCGCAAGAAAATATTGTCAGTTTGCAAGCTTCCTTATTCCCTAAATCTCTGAGTAGTATCCCTTGATCTGGAAATTCACTTTCTAGTATCTCTTCCTCTCTCCTATATGATTTTTGGGTGTGTTTTTATCCCTTATGGATCATGTGAGAAAGTACTCCATTGTTGAGTTGATGTTTGAAGAGTTTAGTGGAGGAATTCAAGTGGTTGGTTTCAAGGCAGCGCCATCCGTCATAATCAAGTTGTAACTCACATATTCATGTTGATTAATAAAATAATTCTCTTTCCCTCCAATCTATGTGCAATTATGTTTAAATAGTTCTTATATGTTGAATTTACTTTACATATCTATATTTACATATTTCATTTATAATTTAATTTGATAACTACCTTGTTGTAATATCTACTTAGTTTCTTTTGCAGACTGGTAGAGACAAAGGCCTAAAGCAAGTCAAAGGTTGAGAGCAAATATCTTCTTTAAATGTTTGGATACAATGTATGAGATCCTTCTTTCTCTCTTTTAAGTAATCATTTATTTATTGATTTGTATATTGGAGGGTAAGTTCGATCTTTTAGATACAGTTGTGATCTTTTGTGACATAGACCCAAGGTCATAGGGTAGAAAATCCTGAAACAACATCAATGGAGGATGCTCCTAATCCAAGGTCTTCAATCTCAACTCTGTAATTGTATGAATCTAGATCATGCAAATAAATCAAACTGATGTCAAGCATGATAGAAACCATTTGATTATTGTTCATTAATGAAAACTATTAATAAATGCAAGGGGACCCACCAATAATGAAAATGGACCCCAATGTACATAGTACAATCTCACAAGTGTGAATAAATGATCTAAAGTCGAACACTTGGAGAATCTATCAATCATGGGTTAATGATGTGAACCCACTATTGATCACAAGCGAAATTGCCACTAATTTCTACAAGACCCAAGGAACTATTAATATTTCTAGACTAACTTCCTAGATAATGATTTGGTGTCGATCAAAAGAATCCATCGAAAGGAGGGAAACAAGGTATCCCACATAAATAAACATGAAACAAGAACCAATATTTTTTTGTAAAATAAGGAAACCACCAAGTAGAAATTAACACCAAGATGGCCGACATGAAAGGTCAATCAAACAACAATATGCATGACTAATGATGAAAAATTCCCTTGAACATATATCATGAACCCAACTAAGATAGCAATGATTGTGGATTTACCTTAGCCAACTGGTGTTAACATGTTGCACTCCACTTTGGGACACACTTGATATTATAGGATGTTTATCTACAACTATGCATCCATCATAGAACCAATGGAGAAGTTTCTTAAGAAGTAAAGGACCTTCTATTGGACCCCTGAAAGTGATGTTGCCTTCTATGTTAAAAGTAAATTTGGTAAGTTCTCCCATCTTGGTGTTTCCCAATTGGAATGTAGAAATTCATGTCCATGTCGATGCTTCCACTATTGCATTGGGTGTAGTGCTTAAGAAACCTAGATAAAGGGATCTCGATCACCCTATGTAATTCTCCTATAGAAATTTTTAACAGGTCGAGTGCAACTACACCACCATAGAAAGGGAATGCCTTGTTGTGGTATGGGCGTTACTAATATTTTGTCACTTTATATTGAGAGGTAATTTCAAATTCTATATTTATCATTCTTCTTTGTAGTGTTTAGTGAATAAACTTATCTCAGGGAGATGGATCCATAATTGTTATTCTAGGAATTCTCTTTCAAAGTTATAGTGAAGCCAAGAAGATACCATATGACTCCAAACCACTTGTCAAGGATTGAATCAAGTGAATTAGGTGGTGTAGTGTATGATTGGCTTCCTGTTGTTGATCTTTTTTAGGTGGAAGGTATACCTAATTATTTGGAGGAAATTTCCCTCTTTTTTACTGCAATTTTAGCCCCTACTCGGAATTCTACAAGTAATAAATGCCACATGGTTGTGTGAGCTACAGATTATTAGCTTATTACAGAACAATTATGTAATATTTTTATTGATGGAATTCTTTGGTGCTTCATGCTAGATCATGAGCACCTAGTATTCTTTGGGAATGTTATCATGAAGTTGCAAGAGAACATGTAAGAGATATGGCAAGTTTTTGCAGGGTGTTATAGGTTGATTTGTTGTGGGTTGTTGTCTTTAAAGATGTTAAAGAATATGTGAATATCTATAATGCATGTCAAATAATTGGAAATCCTTGTAGGAGAGATGAGTCTTCACTGCTTCCAGTAAGAGAATTGGATTCATTTGATAAGTGGGTTGTTGACTTTGTTGGACCTATCAGTCCGAGGTGAAAATTCTAAATCTAGGTACATTATTACCATGATTGATTATCTCACTTGATGGTCTAAATCAATATCCACTAGAGATTGTTCAACATATACTATATTGTGTTTTATCTGTGAGAATATCATCCCTAGGTTTGGATACCCAAGGAGTTTGACTAGTGGCCAGGATCACAAATTCCTCAGTTATACCATTGAAAATATCACTTGGGAGATTCTCATTTATCACTAGAAGAGTAGCCCATATCATCCTCAAGGTAATGGGATAATTGAATCCTTAAAAAAGATTTTAGAGCACGGTTTGACTAGGGATTTCTCTAAAAAAATAAGATGATTGGGATGAAAGGATTCTAGCAGTGCTTTGGTCTTATCATATGACTACTATGGTATTGAAAAATCATGCCCCATTTCAGATATTATATGGTCAAGAAGCTATGGTCCCTATGGAGTTTGCAATTCCTATTTTGTTTGTTACACATGCTACACATATGGCATAAGTAGAGTTAGTTGTGGAAAGATTATCCAAGTTGGTGCAACTAGAGGAATCTACATTTCTATATGACTTCCACCAAACAATTGAAAAATAAAGATAGAAGGATTTGCATAATCACAACATCAAGACCAAGTCATTTTGTAAGGGGGTCCTAGTCTCACTTTATGATAGTAAATACTTGAAACATCTAGGAAAGTTGCAAATGCACTCACTAGGACCATATATAGTTGAGGATATTTGAGAGTTTGGTGTAGCTCATATAGCTCAACTTGATGGTATTTTTATGCTAGGATGGGTGAATGGAGCTCACCTAAATATATATACCACGACCCCTTAATGCACTCTTTTTATACCACTCTCGTTAAGATGAGTTTTTAAGGTTAGGTCAATTTTGGTTTTGGTCAAATTTTTGTTTTCTTAATTTTTTGTTAGTCTTGTGCATTAATTTTATTTCCTTTCTACAATAATAGTTCAATATTATGTCAAGTTTGGTTTTATTTTTTGGTTTAATTTGCAACCATAACTTTGTGGTTAGGGAAGTGTCAATACAATACTTGTTGAGTTGAGGCCACACCTTTATGGTCAGGGATGGAGAAAGATGTTAGTCCCGCCAACACCAATAATCAATTCTACATGAGTCTTGTATCAGTGCATTTACAACCAATGGCATCATGCATTGAGGTTATCAACATCTATTTTTGGTTTGTATTGTTCATTTAGTAAGGTCTAAGGGAGTGTGTGACAAGGTGTATCAATTTCAAGTTGAAGTCATAGGGATAGGGTGACAATCAAATGACACACATAAGGATTTGATAGGACGGATTTTAATGGTACTATGTTCATGTCTTAAATGTTTATTGAGTCGGGAATGGGGAAATAGTTTGTCATGAAAATCCATCACACATGGATAAATATTGCTCGTTGTTTGCTAGCAATTGTAGTTGTGTATTTTTATACCCGAGACGTAATCATTTTCAAATGTTTGTTTTGATACATATCTCTTTTTCACATTGGTGTTCTAAACTTCCATAGTAGCAAGAGAAGATGGTAGAGATATTCAATAGAGTCAACATTTCATGACTAGAGTGTATTAGAGGGGTGTGAGATCTCACTCTTTAGTCATGGGTAAGGTAATTGATGATAATTCCATAGACATAAGGATAAAAGAGTCATTGGTTGGTGAAATTTTGGATCTATGCATAAAGTAATGGGTGACCTCAATGGAGAAATTAAACAAATCAGGTTGGTGGACTATGAGTTTATAGATAGTGAATTGTTTCCAAATTTGCATCCATCAATATATATGTATCTAGTCCCTTTGAGAATGGAGAAATACAAAATGTTTGGAATTCTACTTTTGAGCCATTATGAGACTCATCCTTGATGAATTTGTTATACCTCCACACATTTGGCAACATGGGTGAAGTGGCTCAATGTATGAAGTTCATGACCAACTATGTCCATCAAAATTCCCTATGGTTGGATTAAGCATATCATATCCATGCTCAAGATGTACATGAACTTACAAATTTGTCAATGAAGGATCAAGACATCACAAATGCATTTCAGGGTGTTGGCAAGCTTGTAAAAGGAGTTAGGGAATAATCCATTTGATAAATGAACATGTTTGAGATGTCTTTTAGCTCATGACTTGCTTCCTCATGCGAAAATATTCTAAGTGTGAGTGTTTTTTGGAAACTTTATCGGTGGTCGAATTTTGTGTATAGGGGGTTAGGTAAAATTGGTGCACATTATTAGTGAAAAAAATGATGGTTGCATGTGTGGATGCTTATGCTTCTAAAACTGCATTAATTTATGGTTACTTGTTGCAAAAAAATTCTATGCTTAAATGGAAACCCCTATAGGGTCATCAACTTCACTTTTCTCAGGGCTAAATCATCCTTGCAATACAATATAAGCCTTGGTAAGCCTATAAGAATGCTTAGAATTCCGCTTTAAATGATGTTGTATTTGGTAAATGCTATGACTTAATGATTGTAGCAACCAATGAGACCATCCCTGTCCCAAATAATATGATCGATACTCATGGAGGAAAAAATTGGATCAGGATAGATAAAGACAAGAAATATGTACATCCCTTGAGTAGATGACCATGATAAGTTCAAGGTATCTCCTTTATTTTTCTACCTCACTAAGCATAAATTGGATAAGGAGGTTTTTGTTGGAAATTTGGTTGTCATTGATGTCAACTTTATAATAAGTCTATAAGCCTCTAGAAGTAATGGGTGTAATTGAAGAAGTCTCCAAAGCAGTCCCCTTATGGCGTAGCTTTAAGCATGGTCCTCATGGGAAGACACTTTGAAGAAATCTACAAGAAACCCAGAGATGTGGTCATGAAGCCTGAAGTTGTTTGAGGAAAAAGAGGATGATGAACTCTACCACTAGTACAAAATGAGAGATAAGTGACAAAAAAATGACCAAAATTCGCATATAAATGGCCACTCTTGATTTGGCGATCGTTGGTGGCTAATTTCCGGTCTCTTATCATGCGACCAAAAATGTGGTCATATTTAGTTTGGTCATTTATAGCTTGTCTTGTGGTCATTAATTTGGTCATTAATTTGGTCATTAATTGTGACCAAATATATGTCCAAATTAATGACCAAATATATGATCAAATTAATGACCACGAGACAAGTTATAAATGACCAAACTAAATATGACCACATTTTTGGTTGCGTGATAAGAGACTAGAAATTAGCCACCAACGATTGCCAAATCAAAAGTGGTCATTTATATACGGATTTTGGTCATTTTTTTGGTCACTTATCTCTCATTTTGTACTAGTGTTTACATAAAAAAAAATTATACAAGCAAGTATGCTCACCAATAGTAAGTCATGTACACCAACATAACTCAAAAAACAAATGCAAAAAAAGTAAAAAATGGAATATTATTAATGATAAACAAAAAGTAAGCCATGTACACCAACATAACTCAGAAAACAAATGCAGAAAAAGTAGAAAATGAAATATTATTAATGATAAACAAAAAGTAGACAGATGGTTTAGCATCCCTCAAGAAGTTGTCAGCAGTCTCACATAATTCGCCACGGTAGATATACCTTTCTTTGCCTAGATCTCTATATACAATCTGTACACAATTATAGGTTAGGGATGAATACGCTGACGGTGATCCTAATATTCACATAGAAGTTTTAGATATGTATGGAAAAGGGGAAGGGTGGAGTGCTTGTGATAGGCCTTGAAGAGATGATCGGTATAAACTCTAGTAAATAAATAGAGCGAGCATATATGTAAATTTTTGTTTTACTCTTAATGCCACGTGTTCAAGTCGATCAATGAAAACACCATCAAATGTGTCATATGATCCAACCTCTTTAACATAGCATATTGGTGATTTGATTTGACATTTTTTGTGATTGGATAGTATTTATAATGAAGTTCACCCACATCTTGGACAACTTCACTTTTCAACATAACTTGACGTTTAAATTCCCGTACAAATATGTAATTGTCCCACTACATCCTTCAATTCTAGATTTATGTTGTCTAGTGTAAGTTCATTACTCCAACAAAATGATTTCATGGCAGCTTGCTTACTATGTTCATCAACAGGAACCCATTTTCAAAATGAAGCTCTCCATGGCCATCCTGATCACATTAATAATGTTCTCATTCTAGCTAAAATGTGTACAATGTATTGACATATATTCCTCGGAATCTGAAGAAATCCATAAAGTAGCATACTTCAACAAATGTCTCTGCCAAGACAATTTCACATCGTTACATTGTTATATATAACGTTATGTTACCTGATATTTTAGGCCACGACCTAAAACAACGAGGGCCAAGATACCCAGCATTAGAGAAGACAATAAAATTTCTCATTAATACACAACGCACGATGTAATCTATATACTCAAGTTCATGGAAACAAGCAATTTACAAACATAAGAAATTAGAATGTACCTTGATCCATGGATGTGTTTGCCAATATTTAACTGTAATATTGGTATATGACCCTCCTTTTGTGCACTAGTAGGATTTTTTTCAATCTCTATTTCACCACCAGGATTCTCTTTATCATCACAGCTTTTGATTGTAGTATCAGACACCATGATATCAAAAGAAATCTGGAAATAAATTGAAAACCTATTAAAACAAATGGTAAAGGATAGGACTGATCTTAATGTAATATAGACAACATTTTCAACAAAATAGGACTGATTACTAGCCTAATAAACTTTCACCTAACATACCAACCACTCAAAAATACAAAACTACAGCCATACCTGAGATCTTGACCATATTGAAGTCCTTCTGTTGTATGTATGCCATTCTACATTTAAGTGATTCCAATAATAGTTTCCAAGATCTTCACTTTTTCTATCACCACCATAGCTCTCAATATTCTCCTCTTTTCTATCACCAGAAAACGTAATATCCTCCTCTCTCTCCATATGATTTGACCTTCGACAAACATCCCATGACTGGACAGGGTTAAAACCATCTTTCAAACCCATTGTTTCCCTTTGCTCACAAGAAGTACCAGTATGAGGAATGTTGCTTATAGATTCTGCCCCGATAGATGGGTGAAAAACACGTTGTACAAGACAACCAAAAGAAGAAAATACTCAGAGTTGGTCATTGTAACTTCCAGGGGCTGATAGCCTATTACCATTACTGCCATTGTGGAAAACTACAACAACCACACCCGAAGAGGGATTTGTTGTGCCTGCAGCAGCAACTACAACATCACTCACCACATTAAGCCATCCAGCACCATTGTTCTTAACCTTGTTGTCAACAGTCAAGGAAATAGGTGGTGGGGGTGGTGGAAGAGGCCGTTGATTCTCCCTCACTGATGCTGGAATTGACCACCAAGGCAGTACAGTAACTAATGCTGATCTCGTATTTGTATCCCCTGCATGGCTATTTTGACACACAACCCCACAAAGGGGGAAATGGTGAATAAATGGCATGTTCCCCTAAAAGAGCTAACCTCAATCCACTCCCTGGAATCACTGAAGCTAATGTCTTGTATGATCATAAAATGCCAAATTTTAATTACTTATCCACAAACAATGTAAGACAATCAAAAGAGGGAATTATATATCTTAAAAAACATTCACTCACTGCATTTGTTTTCCCACGATAGAGATTGTAGAGATGCACATATGATGCCTTCCAATCATAGCCAGTACAACCTGAAGAATGTTTTTCTTTAGAAGGCACAATCTGAAATACATTGAGTTTATTACCATGAACTGATGTAGTGACCAGAAGAGTACCACTGGGGTCAAAGAACAATGTAGATATGGGACTCTCATGGGCTCTAAATTGAGTGACAACATCTCTCATTACAAGGTCCTTCACAACTACCTGTGAGACAAATCCATCCATAAACTCAAAAATATAAAAGGCTAAAGAATACTTTAATGCTCCATAAAAGAGATATCCAAAATGGCAAGCACATAAATTCCTAAACATTTCAAACACGTTATGTGAATAACTACAAAAGGAAAACTGGTAATGTGTTTAGAACAAAGAGGATATGTTCCTCGTTCAAATGAAATGGCTGGAATCAGATGCCTCATGATTATCTGTTGCATTTCATGTAAAGGACACATTATAAACTACATACCGTTCCTGCACAATTTGGCTCGCATGCCTATTCGAAGGAACTCTTTTTGCTGCTTTTCTGGGCCTTAACTATTGTTTCAATGAAATATTTGCTATCAGGAAGATGATCAGAGCAATACTTAGAAAGTTTCTTGTATCCCATGGCTCCCAATGTAATAATTCCAGCTGCAAGCTGCTTGCTAGATTCTTTAGCATAATGTTTCATTGACTTTTCCTTCATGATCCCAGGAATTGGGATCAAACGTCTAGAACTCATGTGATCCATATCTGAAACTAGAGCTTGACTTGGAGAATATGCCAACCACCTTGGGCCAACATCCATTGGACCATAACCTACATTTACACCACCCAGTATTTGACTGCCTTGCGTAATAGGATATGTGAGAACGATGAATGTTTTCTCAAGTGTAGCATGATCAAAAAAACATATCTGCAATAAAAAAGAAGTCAGAATTTCGAAATCTGAGATTGCATTACAAGATCAAAGCTTCTTCATCCAACAACTAATGATAGCTAGAATTTTCTTACCTATGTAGCAAGGGCAACAACTAGTGCACAAGAGCTGCATCGAACTGCATAAATAGCTGACTGGAACACTAATTGATGTACATAACTTTGGCATCTTAATGAATAAAAATGAACAAAAGTAGAAACAAAATTGTTATTTGCTACTTGAGTAAGACCTTCGACACCTTCACCATTCACAATCCGAAATCCATATTCATAATTTACTTCATTGACTATCGCATTTTTAACTATCAACAATAATGGCTTGTGAGCTTCAAACCACCACTTGGATGCCTCTGAAGTAAATGGTGTTGGTTGTATTTGTAGGAATGCCACTGCACTATCCCTCTTTGACACTAGCTCATGGACATTGTTTTCTTCCTCAATATCGAATATTTGAAAGTCGTTAACATAGCCAAGCAAGAGAATACATTGAACATTTCTTTCCCGAAGTTCTAACTTGTCAAACCCTGTTGGTTGTAATATTGGTTAAAGAATTATCTTAACATTTAATGTCAATCCAGGATTTATACACTTCGAGGTGCAGCATTGGAAATTCCAAAGAGATTCTTGTAACTCTATGAAAAGATCCCTCTTCTACCTTAACTGTGTATTATCACTCCTCTAAGTTCTTGGAAAGTAAAGCATGAAATCCCTGACTAAGTACCTCTCTCTCAACTTGGCGGATGAATGATTAATCAACTAGGGTACTATTCACTCCACTCTCTCTCAGTCACACTAAACTCACAAATAATCAAAGTACTTCGAGCATCCACACAAAGATTTTAGATTCCCAATCCAAATGCCAACAGGTTATCAAAATTCGAGACAAAGTCTACTCCTGCACTAAACTCTCCAATTTTCTCTGTGCATGAAAGTATGATCTAAAGAACCGTATGTATGTTGACAAAAGAGAAACATGTCACACTCCATTTTTAGTGCTAATAATGTTTATAGACAATGTTGCAGACAACAATAAAAGAATAAAGTTTCAAACCAATTCTCAAGCTATCATTCCTGCACTCATCAATCAACCAAACACACCTTGTGCACGCACAATCTGATATTTAAACCTTAGAAAAAAGAAAACAACGAGTCAAATCCGAATATATTCACTGCCAACATTCCGTCATGAAATAACAAGACTTATACAGTGAAGATTGTGCCAACATATCGACTTCAATGTAAATAAAGGAAAGATCAGGCTCCAACCAGTTTTAGACCCCAGAGAACCTAAGTATTATTATCACACATGATTAGTTGGGTGTGTTGTGTTATCACTCTATAAATTTCTTTGGTTGAGGAAGCAAATCACAGAGGTAACTACAAAACCACTTTAGAGCTGAAAACTAGCCCTTTCAGCTCAGAGAGGGATCGCTCTTTAAAACTTAGTCAAGAATGACAGGATATCAAATTGGGCACAGTGGCTAGATCTTGTGTAAGGAGGAGTTTTAAAATATAAAAAAATGGTAGGGATTAGGAAAACATCCATTGGGCGATGGAGTCAAACAAGATGAGAGTTAATAAAATGTAACACCCTGTTTCCCCCAGATTGTAAATATAACTGAACTGGCCAAGGACTATGGCAAAACTCATAAGTATGAATATGTGATGTAAATGGACCTGCAGGAAGAGGTCAATGAATGTAAATGATAGATTTAATATTATTGAATTATGGCAGAACTGCTGAGCGGGGATGTGCGGAAAAGAGACCACGATGGTGGTGGAGGGCACCTTGAAAAAGGGGCATTAACTTCCACCAAGAATTGAATACCGTATTTGGACTCCACTGGCCCGGAGAACCAAAAGCGGCTCGCTAGCCCTGAAATAAATGCCTTTCAGGCTGGTAGGTTGATGGCTTGATGAGGGATGGGAAGGTGAACCGCCCATCCGTAGAGCCATCATGACTGACAGCGCGAGGGTAATCGTGCCACACACAACCTCGCGAGAGGATAAGGCGTATGGCTGGAACGATTGACGGGGGGGGACGTGAGGGGAACTCTCGCAATCTCTACGCAGAGTGAGTGATCGCAAGGAGGAAGGATTGCAACCTTCGCTCTTGGACACTGGAAGACAGGAAGACGCAAGTCTCAGGACGTCGTGGTCTCAGCTCGGGGGTGGCTAGTGGTAAATCCTTTGGGAGTCGCTG
>JZKD02S1402297.1:185641-197830 GCA_000966675.3 Picea glauca
TCTCTATCCCTTATGAGGTTTATTCCTATTGGCCATCCGCTGACCTCGTGGGAATCCATCCTTATGGGATGCACGTTAACCCTGACGGGCTTCGACGGTTGCAGAGTAGAACATGAAGATATTACAGTAACCCGTAGCGCGAAATACAAAGGACGATACATTCAAATTGAATAGTGAATATAACCCTCGATCACGTGGGAACGGAGAAGGAGCCAGCTTACGCTCGGCCTCCATGGTTATTTAGGGGTTCGAGTCCGACAGAGGACCGCAAAAATTAGATTGCCTTTAGTGGGTGTGTTACATAAAACAAACAAGAAACTGGCTGGGAAGTAAGCAGATCTCAAAGGCAAGGTAGACACACTTTCCCTAGACACTATGTTTGTCGTTGTAGCTGAAAGGTTGAAGGGTGAAAACAATCCACTGCAAATGGGCATGTAAGATGAATCCAAGAGAAGTTCAGAGAACAAAGTGACAAGCATCTGAATATCATGAAAATAACATCAAACGATGGATGAATTCTATTCATTAATTTTACTCAAATGCTGAAGATAAAACACATCCAAATGAATCTACTAAGAAAGTACACATTCACATAAGAAAAGGACAGACTAGTAAAGCATATCTCATGAATCTCTGATGTGGCACAACTTCTCTGCTCTGTCTTGAACAACTTATTATTAAATTCCAAACAAGTTTGATACACCAAATGGGCCCAGGAGTCCTCAGGTCCGAACCCCCTACCATTACAAATTGATAGTTTTTATAATAAATAACAACATTCCACCCTTCCTAATCTGTTTCTACCTATTTGGAAAACAAAATCAAACAATAATTTAACATAAAACTAAATCTAGAATTTGGCTACAAAAATATCTCGAATGTTGGATCTGGGGTTGCTGATGGATTTGTTGATCATATCTGTCATTTTCCATTTGTCTACTGATTTTACTCCTAGAAAGGCTGGGATGATCTGACTGTCTGAGATTAGGGCCATCTGTCCTGTTTTTGTCCTCTAACTGCTGATTTTCTGCCTGGAGAATCTCAACTGTAATTTGAATGCTCAATTGTTGCCTTAATTTGGAATGAATCTCTGTAAATGTGGATCTAGTGATTAATTTGTTGATTTTGTGACGTAAGAAGATCTTCCATATCCATAGCTTATGGAGAGCATTGGATGTCAGTGCTAAAAGAACAACACCTGAATTAGTGTATATCAGTTTGTAACCTCATCTAGAAGCCTTGGTTTAACATCTGTTATCTGATTGTCGTTTATACCATTTAAGTTCGTCATTGTCACTGCAGGAGGCATGAAATTTACAATTGAAGCCTTTGTTGCCATTGTATCTGGTGGCACCCTCGGCACCCTCGTTCCCTCAAAGGCTCTATTATTCTCGAGCATACGAATCAAGCGAAGTCCCTCTGCATTGGCTAAGATCTTTATGCCATTGTTATTTGTTGTGACTAGCCTGGAGCGTTAAACTACCCTCAACATCAATTGTTGTCAGGATATTGTTGTTATCCATATCCCAAAACTTGATTTGAAATTCATCACTAGTTTCCGAGAACCTATTCCTGGTTGTATCAAATTGCACAACACCTAAAGAACACTTCCTAAAACCAAAATATGTCCACTTGATTGTTCCCTCACTTCAAAAGATTTGGACAGGAATCTGTGCATAAATATCGAAAGCCTCCTCATGGTGTTTTGTGCAAGGTGTTGTCGATGCTTTTTCCCTGATTCCTTGGAACTTGTTTTGACATCTGCAGGCTTCATAACATGGCAAGCCACCATTTTGATGTTTCAATGATCGAGTTCTCGGGCCTCCTTCCATTATTTGACTGCGATAAAAAATTTGCGATGCACTGAGCCATAACAATATTGGATCCATTTGATATTTCGCCGGTGATGAACAATGGTTTTACTCCTCCTGCTTTCGAGACCGAAGTCAATTAAGATGGGACAGGTGGCATCAACCAAAACCATGGTTGAAATTTTGGTCCGCTCCTTAAAAATTATCCCTCGAGCATTTAGATGAGGGAAATGCAATATTAACCATTCATTATGTTGGAAAATAAGAACCCCTGTTGGCACTGCAGTTTACCAATTCAACGCTGCCTCGAAACTGATGCGTTAGGGTTTTAGTTGGACTCTTTTGTAACCTCGGTAAAATCTAATGTTCTTTCACAAACAATGTTGGCAGAAGAAAAACCAGGGTTATATACTATGCACATCACTGTCATACCCATGCTTGTGTTGGTCATGTTCATGCTTATGTTCATGTTAATGCTCTGCGTTTGATGACAACCTGAGCACTTACCTCTAACCAATCATGATCCCCTCGGCATTTACCAATCCAGTGTTGGCACCTTTTCTATTATATTTCTCTGTGGTATTTATGCCACATCGATGCCAAGACTTGATAATTTAGCCTTTACATACACCAGCGCTCACCAACGCTCTCGACTTGTAGTGCAATACAGTACCGCCCCTTGTGTGCTCCTTCCTTTGTCGTGGTTTGGCTCTTTTTCGTAAGGCTTTGGGAGTTGAGCCTTAGCGTAGTTGGTAACTAACTCGTGAAATGTTGTGATTTGGCTTGGCTTGTGGGCTAAGAGATTTGACTGCATAGAAGGCCGAGACCATAAGAACTTTGTTTTTGTCCAAATTTTTAAATTTTTTTGCTAAAGGAAAACCAAATCAATCCCAGGAGCACAATGAATTTTCAAAACCACATTTTTTCCCAAAATTTATAAAAATTTGCATGTGATAACATGTTCATAAGATGAACAGTTCCAATAACTATTTAATCAATGAGTCAATGGGTTTCAAGATACAATGTGCTATCTTCAGCTCTTTAAGTCTGAAAGAACTCAAAAACTTCCAAGAAAGGACTAGAGAGTTACGTAGATGAACTCTACCTCCTGTTTAATGTAGATCCTAATTTCAAGGTGTACTAAGCAGAGTCGTTTCCTATATTATGATGTACTATGTTTTCATTCAATAATAGATTCTTAGCATAGCCTCACTTGTGTGGTTTTCTCTTAATTCTAAGTTGGTATCAGAGCCACATTGGAGATCCGTGAGACCCAGCTCTCTAAAGCGAGATCCAAAGTGAAAGATCTCGAATTGATTTGGGAAAATCACCAGCGCCCCCCTATACAGTGTTAGAGGAGCATCGACGCCCTCACACTTATGAAATTGAAAATTTTGGATCATCGGCGCTCCCGTTGTATGCATCTAAGAGCGCTTTGGCGCTAGCGCTCCCCCTCTCACTCCCCTGGAGCGCTACACGCTCAGACCCGCACTCCCCCTGCCATCTTAATGGAGTGCTAATGCTCCCCTTCGTGAGTTCAAGGAGCGTCGACCATTTGTTGGGAAGTTGATTCCACGTGGAAAACATATAAATGCAGGTACTGTGTATTTCAAGCTGAGACAAGGCAGGTCTGTGGGGCTTTTCAGAGCTCAAAGCCGTTGAGCATATTGTGAAAATGATCCATCTTTAGAACCGAGGCAGATTATCTTTCGGAAGAGTGAGTTTGAAGCGTGAGCTTTTGGAGCATTGAAAAAGGGGCGCGCAAAGTTAAGTTGCCTCCTCCTCCTCCTTTCACAATTTCTTATGCAAATAAGGAAGGGGTTATATTTTTTATTGCTTTATAAATCGTATAAATCGTGAGGTGGAGTTATAAATGCATGAAGGATTATAGTTTAATGGATGGCCAATGATTTAAAGGTGGATTCATGTATGTGTATTAAAAAAAAAAGGTTTTTTAAGGAATTTATATTGTTTTATACATGAAGTGGTGTTAAGGTTTCTTTTTGAGGGTGAGTTTGTGGTATGTATAGAGTGGTGTTAAGGTTTCCTTTTAATGTTTTCTTATATTTCTTTTAAGAAAGATGAGAGTCGAGGTAGATTCGGATCAGTGGATCCAAAGGCAGAGCGACAGATTGCTCAACAAAGGAGAAAATTGACGAAAATTTGCATATTCTTGGTGATTCACCACCTTCAGGATTGAAGTGTGTTTGGTGATACAAGGATCCATTGTGTGGTTGGACGAGAAGACACTTGCAGAGATGGTGAATCCGCTAGCAGAGACCTACCTCAACGAAGACAACAAATTAGATGGCACGAATTTCATTAACTGGAAATTCAAAATGCAGACCCTGATGGAGGGCTATGGTGTCTAGACCATTGTGAACGGAACTGAAGCGAAACCTGATGCGGCTATCGGTGCAACAACAACACAGAGCCAAGATTGGGAGAAGCGCGAAAACAAGGCCAAGGTATTGTTGTGTATGTCTGTTAAAGATAGCATAATTCCACATATTAGAGAAGCTAACACTTCTACTAAAACATGGACAACGCTTAAAGCTTTATATGAAACTAGCAACACAAATCGTATTATGTTTCTGAAAACTGAATTGATAAGCATTAAGATGAATGGAAATGAATCTGTTAGTTCATTTTTGGGTCGAATTAAAGAGGTGAAAGACAAGCTAGGAAACATAGGGGAAACAATTTCCAGCACTGATCTTGTCACTATTACCTTAAATGGTATGCTAGAAGATTATCAGATGTTCGTAACAGGTCTTGCAGCAAGGGAGAAACCTCCTACTTGTGAAGAATTGACAAGAATTTTGCTGCAAGAGGAAGAGAGATGCGGGAATCTAAAGCCTCAGAATACAGATTTGGCACTGTGGTCAAATAAGAGATCCTCGAGAGGGAGACCAAGAGAAAGAGGCAGAGGAGGTCTTTCATCGCAGAGAAGACAATCCCCAAGGTCGAATCAAGGTATACCCTCTAATAGGAATGAGTCAAAAAGTTGGTTTTATTGTGGTCGACCTGGACATCTCATTAAAGACTGTCATAAGAAGAAGAGTGATGAGGCTAGGAATAAACCTAAAAAACATACATGTCATTATGCATAAGAATATTCCAATCATGATCTCAGATTGTTTATTGCTAGTGATGATATTGATGAACCCTCGAATTTTGATTCACGGGATCTTAGACTGTTTGTGTCCAATGTTGCTTTATCTACTGAAATAGATGATAGTGATGCCTGGTTTGTGGATTCTGGAGCATCAATACATATGACATGTAATAAGTTGTGGTACACTAATTTTAACGAAACACAAAAAGGAGCCAGCATATATCTTGGAGATGACTGCGCTCATCACATCAAGGGATACAGAGACATTCCAGTCGCATTGTCGAATGGTACTATTCGTCACATTCACAATGTTGTTTATGTGCCAGGGATAAAGAAAAATTTGATCTTTGTGTCCACCATTATAGATCAGAACTTGAAGGTTGAATTCTTCAAGAATTATTGCATAGTGAAGGATCTGTTGGACCAATTCAAAATTGTTGCAACGGGAGTCAAAGCAGGAGACCTATACAAACCTGATGTTACTAGCAAAGCACATCACACACTAACTTCTGCAACTATGCCAATAGAGAGTCTTTGGCATCAAAGGTATGGCCACATCAATCATCCTAATTTATTGTTATTACAGAAATAGAATATGGTTGAAGGACTTCCCATGTTAAAAAATAAGAATATTGTTTGTGAAGGATTTGCATTAGGAAAGATGCACAAAGATGAATTCCCCTCTAATCCTAATAGGAAAAAGAAACATGTGTTAGATCTTGTGCATACTGATATTTGTGGGCCTATGCAGACTAGGTCTTTAGGAGGTGCATTTTACTTTATGATTTTTATTGATGAGTGCACAAGATACACATGGGTTTATTTCCTTAGAAGAAAAAGTGATATCTTTGAGTACTTTAAGGAATTCAGAACCATGGTGGAAAAGCAGACAAAAAAATCCATCAAAATCCTCCGTTCAGATCAAGGGGGAGAGTATAAATCAGGGGACTTCATCAAATATTGCAAAGATCATGTACAACAGTTTACAGTACCCCACACTCCACAGCAAAATGGAGTGGTTGAAAGGAAAAACAGAACTCTGGTAGAGTGTGCACACAGTATGATGAAAGGTAAGAATCTCTCGAATACATTTTGGGTTGAAGCCATAAATACTGCAGTTTATTTAAAGAACAGAAGTCCAACAAGGTGTATTGATAATATTACTCCTTTCAAAGCCTTGTATGGTTCCAAACCTCCAATTCATAATTTGAAAGTATTTGGGTGTAAGGCTTTTGCACATATTCCAAAGGAGAATAGGAAGAAATTGAATGCTAAAGCCATTAAATGTATTTTCATAGGGTATTGTTCTGAATTCAAAGCATACAAATTGTTTGATCCTTCTACTCACAAAGTATTTGCGAGTAGAGATGTATTTTTCCATGAGCAGGAAGCAAGAAATCATGACGACAACAGTCATGAGGAATGGCATAGACTTCTTGATGAAGGAGTTAAAGAAGAGAAGAAGCAATCATCACAGTAGTAGCCACCACAACAGTAGCCACAACCGCAACGAAAACAATAGCAGCAACAACAACAAGGACTCAGTGACAGTGGCATGGACACTTCAAGCAGTCAGAGTTCACCTAGTGGTGAAAACAAATCTTCACAAAGTGGGGAGGAAAATAATCAATTGAGAAGATCTTCACGACAAGTTCGGCTTCCTGAGAGGTTTAAAGACTATGCCCTAATAAGTATCATTTCAAATGTCATATAACCCATAAGTTTCGATGAAGCCAATGAACATGATGAATGGAGAAATGCAATGGAGGAAGAATATGAATCTATAATGAAAAATAATACTTGGGAATTGACTGAATTGCCTAAACTTAAAAAGCCTATTGGATGCAAATGGATATACAAACCCAAATTTAAATCAGATGGTAGTATAGACAAATATAAGGCTAGACTGGTGGCAAAGGGGTATTCACAAATAGAAGGTATTGATTATGTTGAAACATTTGCACTAGTAGCTAAATTGAATACTATCAGATTGTTAATTTTTTTAGCTACAAAGTATCATTGGAAGCTACACTAACTAGATGTTAAATCTGCATTTTTGAATGGTGAGTTAAAGGAGGAGGTTTACCTTACTCAACCTGAAGGGTTTGTGGAACATGGGCAAGAACACTTAGTGTGTAAGTTAAAGAAAGCATTGTATGGACTAAAACAGACACCTAGGTCGTGGTATGAGAAGATAAACTCTTTCTTTCTTCAACAGGGTTTTATGAGGAGCAAGAGTGATCCAAATATGTATACCAAATTTCATGAGCAGGAGTATATAGTATTGATTTCTTTATATGTTGATGATTTGATAATTACAGGAATGCAGGGAAATTAATTGATGAAATCAAGGAGCAGTTGTCACAAGTTTTTGAAATGAAATATCTTGGTGAGTTACATTATTGCCTAGGTCTTGAAGTTTGGAGAAATGCAGGCCAAACTTTTGTTTGTCAGAGTAAGCATGTCAGAGAAGTACTTAAGAGGTTTAAAATGGATTAGTGTAAATCTTTTATTGTTCCTATGCAGCAGAATGTGAAACTTTCTTGTGATGATGGTTCGAAGGAAGTGAATGGCATTATGTATAGACAGATGGTGGGTAGTTTGAATTATCTCACCACAACCAGACCTGATATTGCATATTTTGTGAGTGTGTTAAGTCAGTTTATGGTGAAACCTCAAGAAAGCCATTGGAATGCAGCAAAGGCGGTACTCGGATATCTAAAAGGAACACTTGATTATGGTATTAAATATACTGATGTTGAGTTGACAGGTTACTCAGATTCAGATTGGGTTGGCAATTCGGATGATTGAAGATCAACTACTGGATATGCGTTTGGCATTGGATCCGGGGTTGTTTCTTGGAGTAGTAAAAAACAACATACTGTATCTTTGTCTTCTACTGAAGCAGAATATAAAGCCTTGTGTGCAGCAACTTGTGAAGCTATCTGGTTGAGACTTCTTCAAGATGTTGGAGAAGAACAAAAGGAACCTACAATGATCAAATGTAATAATCAAAGTTCAATCAAGCTGGCAAATAATCCGATTTAACATGCAAGGACAAAACATGTTGATACTCAGTTTCATTTTGTTAGAGAAAAATTTCAGTCCAATGAAATAGCTCTTATGTATTGTAATACTAGTGAAAATGTTGTTGATATTTTCACTAAGCCTCTTGAAAAGATTAAGTTTGAGTTGTTTAGGGAAATTTTAGGTGTAGAAGTCAGTCCATTCTCCATTAAGGGGGAGACTTGGAAATAATGGAGGACTAGAGAGTTACGTAGATGAACTCTACCTCCTGTTTAATGTAGATCCTAATTTCAAAGTGTTTGTTGTAACCGACTAAGTAGAGTCGTTTCCTATATTATGATGTAATATGTCCTCATTCAATAATAGATTGTGAGCGTAGCCTCATGTGTGTGGTTTTCTCTTAATTCTAAATAAGCGTCCCTATAACATCAAAACCCTAAGTGACTCCAAGATGCACATAAACAAGTTTTAATCAAATCTATAATAGCATAAAATCTTTCAGGAGTCAAACTCTCACAACACATAAGTAATTGTAAAGGAGTTATTTCACAGGAAACAAATTATGCAATTAAAACAAATCCACACTGATTCATACCACACAATTACTAATACTAGCGGAGGTGTGTCGAGCTAGGTTTGGTTGGGCTCTAACCAACTAGCTCGAACCCTCCCTGAAGAGAACTAAATCACAGAGCCCAAATGATCATTAGCAAAACAAGACGATAATAGAAAGTAACCCGGACATTTCCATTAGTAGAGTTCAGTTCCAATACATATATCAAGTGAAAATGATACAGACCCAGTTGAGAAGAGAGATACAACCTTAACAATACATAAATATCAGATCACCAACTATATCATACTTGAATCTTAGTATATATAGAAAATTACATCATAGCTCTGGCCATAACAAAATCGATCATTCTCAGGAAACAAATCTAACAATTTGCTCACAATAGCATTCTCAGGAAACAAATCTAACAGTTTGCTCCTAATAGCATTCTGGTGAGCCATTTGCAGGGATCCAATCCAATGCGTGCAGACTCCAAGAAACAATATCTCTCTCAGAAATTTCATCGAACACTTGACGCGCATTCTTTATACTCCTGCATTTTGCATACATATAATGGTGATCAAGTTGGGTTTCAGTACACCACATGTTGCAATTCATCGAAGACTTCTAAAGCTTTAGATTCATGGCCATTCTTGGCATAACATTCAATCATGGCAACCCAAGAAACAACATCTCATTCAGAAATTTCGTCAAACAGGTGGCGGGTATCCATCAGATTTTCGAGCTTATCAGACACGATGACGAGTTTGTTCCTGGAGAAGCTATCCAGGAACTGAAATCCAGGAACCTATATGACCCATATAACTGTAATTTAAGTACCTCTGTATTCACCAACGATAAATTCTATTGCAAAAGGTTGAGATCCAGTTGAGAAAGGGTTTGCAGAGACTTCTACGGATGAAGATGCAGATGTAGCAGTCGATCCATGTTTTCCAGAACATAAATATTACCCATTGTAGACATATCGACCATTGCATCTTAAGAAGGTGAATTAGATCATAATGATTGAGATAACCTACGATTCAGAGTCAGGTTTTGGAAAATGTCGAGATGTGGCTGATGTAGAACGAGATGGTTCAGTCAAGTAGTTCATCTGAGTCGATGGCATAATCAAGAGCATTTCTCGTTTAAGATCTCTCCATGGCGGATGATTCTTCACCACAAATCCCAGCTTCATCTTGCCCATTGATATACTGATGCCCTTATGGGCTCAAAAACCTCCTTACAATTTTAAATAAAACCTCAAATTTCAATCAAACCTCAAATTTACTTGTTTTTGGATCGATCAAGCTCCCATCGTGTAATTTTTCATTCGTGGCAGGCTTCATAATGTCGACTCCTCTCTCCTTTTCATGTTGCAGGCTTATCGCACCATCGAACTATAGTTCTGGAGAAATTCTTGTTATATTAAACCCAGGTTCAAGTGCAAACAAAGGGCTATCTCTCCAACTCAACATTCAACTTAAATTGAACGCTAAGTCTTAACTTTGATTGACAGTTTCACAATGGAGGTTTATGGGGTTTAAAAATGGGTTTATAAACCACAATTGAATGCGAAAGAACCATCCGTCGTCCAATCTAAATATTTACCACCATTCGATCTATGAAGGTGCACTCCCTTTCAGCAAGCAGTAAACAATGACATACAGTGTTGATTGTTGATCTAAAGTGATCAACGATTGCTATTAATTATAATCCAACGGTCTTAGATCCATAAGGTATCTAATCCAACGATACTAGTAGCTCAACTTGCAATGCCTAAATTATGAACCCTGCAACGGAATTCAATCTCAATTCTTCAATATTCTCGGATATTTTCGACTTGTTATACCTTCACATTGAATTGAAATAATTTATAAAAGAAAACCAAGACTCATTCGATTACTAACACATAATATATAATGTTATGAGAGCTCAAACGAGTTGCCCCGAATCTATTACATAGGTTTTTCTTTTACTGGGATTTTCTAGCCTCTCACCATCCAACCCAGTGCCCCCTTGCACATAGAAATTTTATAATAAAACTTGATCTCTTATTTCCCAAACAAACTCTATTTGAGAATTCAAAATCGATTACGAAATTACAATAATTTACAAGGCATTTTTCTCAAAAAATTTCGCTCGGGGGCTTCACTCCCATGCCACCTAGCTAGGGAGAAGGCCCCCTCCCGAACCCTCAACAGAAGGGGGTAGGAATACTTGCATATAAATCAAAGAGATAATCAGGCTCCACAACCAACATGGGTTTACAATTTACTGAATTCTAACATTGCAGATGGATTCAGAGACCCCCTAGAAAGGGGTCTATGAATCCATCTGCAGTGTTAGAATTGAGTAAATTGTACAAATTCATTGTCAAAATTGTAATTTTCCATTGTCGAAGTGACACAATTAAAAATGACCAATTGTTATGTGGTCATTTTTAGTCTAGTTATATCTCGTGACCAAATTTGGTCATTTATTTTGGTTTTTTTTAGTTTAGTTCTTATCCCGTGACCAAAGTGTTCATTTATCTTGGTATTTTTTAGTTATCTCACTTAAAATTTATCAATTTTAGTCATTTATCCCTTGAAAAAATTGTGGTGACCAAAGTTTTTGGTCGCCTGGTCACTTATCTCTCATTTTGTACTAGTGTACTAATGCATTTACAACGTTCATGGATGGATATTTCTTGTCATGTCATTTCCAATGGTAGGTGGTATTCCATGTGGTTCCTCATGGTTTAGGAGATATGCCCTCTTGAATATGGAAGCCTCAAAATATGGTTAAAAATCCCTAAACATTTGTAACAAGAAGTGACAAGTCAGCCCTAAATTAATTAAAATAAGAAAATTTGTTGCAAACAAGAAGTTTCAAGTCATCCCCATTGCAACAAATATTAAGGATATTGTTGGTAAAGTCGACCCGAATGGAATAATCATCAAACATTATTTTGAATTTTATTTGGGTCAAGTCATCCTAAAAGGAGGGTGCCAGATCTAGTATAAATAAGGCACTTAGGAGTTCATTTGTTACATCAACTAAAGTGATTTTGTTCTAATGTAAGCAAGGAGATCTGAGGTGAATTCCGAAGAGAATATGAAATGAAGAAGGACGAAATTCCAATGGAGGATGAAGTCTTATGATGATGTGTTCTAAGGTATGTTATTTAAATGTCATCTTACCATTTTTTGAAATAACTTTTTTTTTCTAGAATGATTTAGATAGTCACACTTGGAGGTTGTTGAGACTACATATCATGGTACCTTTGGTAAACATTTCAGCTTCTAGGTTGTTGTAGTTTTAGTGATAAACTCTGTGGAAGATAGGGTTTTTTACTAGTCCCGAAACTAGCCTCAAATAGGTGTTCTGAGAAAAACAGTGATAACTTCTTCATAGAGGCTCCAAATTCTACGACGAAAATTGCATTAGAAATATTACAGTCTATAGTATTTTTAATGTGAGTTTTAGAACCATATATCAAATATTCAGTGTGTGGCATGGTCTACAAGTTTTCTCTCTAGAATAAGCTAGAATTCAAAAAGGTCTACCATTTTCTCTATAGCTCCTTTTCAAGGATGATTCAAGGAGGGAAACTTAGAGGAATTTCAGAGAATATATTGAATAACATTGGGTACATGTTTCAGACCTTTATTCATTACATGTACATATTTATTCTT
>JZKD02S1402298.1:0-11264 GCA_000966675.3 Picea glauca
ATCACACAGATTTTATCTACCTTCAAATCAATCCTTTTGGAAATAACATTTGAAGAATGTGGAGTTGTGTTGTTGATATATTCATATCTCTTCCAATTGACTCTTATATTAGAAAATGATTGATCATTCACATCAATATGATACTTTGAATGAAACAAACTTAGATTTCCACAACAATCACATTTATTTCCACCAACACATTTGTTTTTGTAAAATAAATCATCATCTTCTCTTTCACATAGAATTTTAGATATAAAAACACGAAATTTGGAAGGAGGAGGTGAACCTAGCCATAAAGATTTACCAAAATCCAAAAAAGTGTCTTAATACAACTCAAATTCCACATGATAATGACAACAAGAAGTGTCACGAACAGTGTTGGTTCTAACAAACCATGGATTTTGTTGCACAAATGTATTGATGGAAATTTTAACTTATTTGTGCTCTTCTTTGAACTTATTGAACAATTCTATTTGTTTCATTGGAAATATATGTTTTGGATATTCTTCATATTGTTTTCGTGCTATTCTTCATCGCAACATATCCCTTGTATGTGGTGAAACACGAGATTCTTCCAACCAACAATTACAGATCAATTCTTTAACATTTTCTGCAAGTCTATCTTTGTAGGGTTGTTTAGAAATCACTATCCAACAAGCGAATTTGTCATTTGCATCTATTTGCAATAGAAATTTTCTATGTTTGTGCAATGTTTTTCTTGACGTTCCCATTGTTTTTTCCATGTGTCTTGAAAAACGATATTTTATATTGCTAGATGAAACAGCTATTGTTTGTATCACTCTACGTGCAACACTAACATCTTTTTTTCGAGATTTTCCAAAAGCTTTTAATACACTATTTATATTGTCAAAGACATTCTATTTCATCTTTGTATCCTTTGTCGACTTTTGAATACCCAATAATGATGTAGCTTCTTTTAACTTTCTTGACTTCATTAGACAGATTAAAAGTTGAGCTTGTACTGTTACTGATTCATTTTTGAAAAAAGTATTATACATATTCTTAGTTCAATATCTTATATAATGATTACATTTTTTGTTCCCAAATTTGTCAGTATCAACATTTTATAATATTTCATTATCAATGTTGATAGATTCTCCTACATATTTCAATTTAAAGTTTATATTAAAAAACATAACCCAAACACAAATTCACTAAACTATATATACTTGAGTGTTAATCTTGTATTATCTAAATTTATGTACATACCTATAGGTGATTCGTCTTCTACTTCAATTTCGGTTTCAACGTCTTTTGCTTCAATTTCGATTTCAACGCCTTCTGCTTCAATTTCGGTTTCAATGTCTTATGATTCAATTTCAGTTTCAACATCTTCTTCAACATTATGAAACAAATCTATTTATGTTTTTTGAAAAACATCAAATTGTAATTATAATCAATTATATTATTTACAATATTCTATACTTTGAATTTTATACTTTTTGAATACAGTCCCAATGTGTGTCGTGTGCTCGATCATCGTATGTGCATCCATACTTGGTTGAAATTTTTCTTGTTGAAATTTCATATTTACATTATCATTGTTTCTTTCTTCAATATTTGCATGTTCTCATTATTTTCTCCAATAATATTATTTCCTTTGTTTGTTTTAGCGAGTATCATTTCAAGTGCGATCAAATTTTCTCTTGTGTAAACTTTTGTTTCCCATGACTTTTATAGTTATCTGTAAAAGATATGTTCAACAAAGACTTCACTTTGAAAAAATGCCTGACATTTATCTTTCAACATGTGAATTGTTATTCCAATAAAAACTTGAACAAACATCAATTACCTTATTCAACAAAAACCAAAAAGATAATTCAAAACTTTCTTTAGGTGCTCTACAAAACCATCATGTATCAATATCGATCCTCTGATTAAGCCTATGGAACAGAGGGAAGAAATAAAGAAAGAAAAGAATACAACTACAATCAGTAATAGAAATGATTTGAAATCTCTATCCCTGAGATCATATATGTTCGTCCATCTGATGAATTGTGTTAAATGTGTTCAGTCGAAAGCATATTTATATGATTTAGTGCGAAATAAAACGATACGATATGTCTTTTCATTTTTTTCGACCGACGGAATTCTCTCAACATGATTTCGGCCGAAAGAAGGTTTCTTCGGCCAAAAACCTTGGAAATCGTTCAGTTTTGACAGTTTCAGTTAGAATTTAGTCTTTCGGCCGAAAACATGAAATTGGGACTAAAAACAAAAACCAGATAATTTCCCCAAGCTTACATGAACTTCGGAGGTTGCAGACTCCTGCAAATACTAAGAATTTGGTTTCGAAAATGACACCAGCATTTCCAAAATTGAATCTACTTTCAATTCCTATAATTTGCTTTCATTTTCATTATTTTTATCTAATTTTATTTAATTTTTAAAAAAATCACTGCATAATATTTTCAGCAGACATTATGATTCGGTGAAATGAAATATTAGTATCTCTAAAAATATACAGTGAAAAATTTAGAAAAAATTATATTCATAATCCTTAAACTGTTCTTTTCAAAAGGGTATATTTATATTTTACTTTTAAGTAAAAATTAAAATATATACAAGATGTAGAAAAACATGTGTTTAAAATCTGCAACGTTTTCAGCTTGGTCAGCTTCAAAAAATTCTAGAAATTATCATATTCATCTGTTAGATTCAAAATTATAGTCATGATAAAATAGAGTCTCTGTATATTGTTGCAGTATAATTCATTTCTTAAAAACATAAATTTAATAATAGAAACATTGTTGTGCGAAAAAATAACTCATTATCATTTCTTTCATGTTTAAGGAACATATTGTTAAACAATTGTCAAATTGACATATCAAATATTGATAAAAAAAAAATTGAAAAATAATCATTGAAAGCTAACAAAATTCTTCACAAGTTTTTTTTTTACTGTAAAGTGAAATTCTAAATAAAAAAATACTTTTGTATGCCAGAAGTTGAAGAACTTGTGAAAATACAGTTTTGTTTCTCATAAAACAAGCAAAAGTGTTACCCATCTTCATGATTTCACCCTAAGTTTATGTGGATACCCTTGGCTTTCCAAGCCTCACTTAAGGATCTTTGGGAGGTGGTAGTGAAAAGAGTCTAGAAGAAATTGAGGAAATTCCTCATTGAATCTCTTGCCTTGAAAGTCAAGTTCCATGTATGCACCAAGGTCTTTGTTGCATACTACTCTTCTTATTGGGTCCCCTCCATGGCAATGTACTAAAGGTTGGATAAGACTAAGAAATTTATGTGAGCCAACAATGTCGGAGCCAAAGGCTTTCACAAGTAAAGTTGGGACTTGTGTTGCATTCCAAGGGACTAGGGGTATGTGTATTCTAAAGGCTCACACTCAAGCTCAGGAATGTGAACCAATAGATGACCTTATCTATGGGTGGAAAAGAATCCTATAATTTTTTATGGAGGAATTGCATATTTCTTGGTGCTTCATTGGGTAAAATATTGGCAGAGGCTTACTTTATAGTCTCATTACTACCCTTGCTCTAGTCAAGATAAAGGTTTCCTCATTGCCTAAAGCATCTAGGAGGCCTAGAAGGCCATCAATACTTTCCTTACTTGGTGAGACTCTCATTAGGAACTAACCTTTTTAAATGATCACTACATAAAATAGAATCCAATGTTGAAGAAAAATGGTAAAACATAGGTCCAAAATCCCTAATTTCCAACCCTTAGGTTCTACAAAAAGTGCCTTATCTCAATGAATGAATTTTTTGACATCGAGATAAGGGATTGGATTCCATGGCCAAAGTTAAAATCTAAAGTCTCTTTGTCAACCCTAAAAAGAATATTCTTCACAAGGTGCATATTCTAATTCCTAATGACCTCTCCATTGAGTTGTGTTTTTGGGTTCCTCGATCCTAGAGGTGACACTTGAAATGGAACATATCCAAATCCCCCTTTATGTAAGTTTTTCAATGGCTATAAGTCATTGCATACAAACAAAATTCTTAATGATTTCCTAAACAAGTTGTGGAGGATCACATCTAAGAAAAGACCTTTGTTATTCATATTAAGAAATCTAACTGTGTGGGGATTTCATGTTGAGAGGAGGCTCACTCACTTAGGTGTCCAAAACTCAAAATGTCCTAAACGTGAGCATGATAAAATGTTAAAACATTTTTTCTTGATATATCCTCTTGCAAAGTCTTTCTAGGGGTGGGTTGAGTCCCTATGTGGTTAGCTTCTTATTGCATCCATCACCTATAGAGTTGCATTCTTGGGAGATAAACTCCCATAGGTTGTATATTTCCCATCTAATTTGCTTATTTCTCGTGTTGAATTTCATTTTTCTTGTGGAAGAAAAGAAATGATATTTTTTATTAGAGGCATTATCAATACTTCACATGGATTCATATCTCTCTAATGTGTGCAATCTTTTCCTTGTAGAGTGTTGTCCATGTGAAAAATATACAAGTGGAAATGAGATATTTATAACAATTATTGGATTTTTGGTATGGTGCCCTATANGCCTCTACTTTTTCTTTGTTTTTTGCTTCTTGTTTCTTTCTTCTTTCTTCTTCAGCTTTGACTTCTTTCTCTTGTTGCACTTTTCCTTTATGTTGGGAGTCACTTCCCCTTCTAAGAATCACATCATCATAAGTTATATCTCTTCTATGAATCTCCTCTTCTTCCCATGCTTAGGACTCGTAACTCCATCTATATTTGCAGACCTGGCAATGTTAGTTGATAGTCTTTAGAGGGTCATGTCTGCAAAATATTTCTTCTCCAAACAGAAAGGTGGTTAGGGTGTCAGCTTATCCATGTGCCTCCTTGATGTCTCTGAAACAATATGCACCTTCCCAAAGAGGTATTGGTAGCTAGATAATTTGTTTATCTCTGTAGAGGGAAGCACCTACCCCATTCACCAGAGTTTGGTATGTTATTTCTTGCAAAATGAGTTTGTCAGGAATAAACCTAGGGAGAAAATTTGGGGGCTTAGTTGCACCATATATTTTGATGTAGTTGCCATGCTCCATTGAGCACCAATCTCCTACCGTGCCTACTACATCCAAGGCCTTATCGGTCATGCAGGGTGCAGGGGCACATAATAGTACCTGATACATAGGAATGAGTAACTTTTGATAGATTTTACAATAGTGTATGAGATACGTGTTCTCCCGGATATGTTTGCAGTATACATAAATGGGAAGATGAGTTGGTTGTCCAAACTAGCCCATCTTTGGATAAGCATGGTTTACACACATTATATCCAGTAGATAGGATGACATGTGGAAGCTTGGATATTTTCTTGGGGGCATGTGTCTCACTACTGATATTGTGTCTGCCAAGGTAGAGGAAAGGATGTCTTCCCAATTGAACACTTACCCAGTGATAGTGATGGTGTGTATCAAGGACACCCATGACACCCTAAATTTTTGGTCATCTATTTATCTATACAAATTACATAGCATGGCTACCACGTACTGGTAAGGAGTTCTAAGAAGATCGGTCGAGTAGTTGTTAGATGCTCTTGTCTTAAATTTCTTTCCCATAACCCATCAATTTCTCATAATGTCTCTAGGTTTTCGGGGGAATTCATTCACCCAATCATCATTGAGTTCTAGTTCCTCAGTCGACAACTAGTAGCACGCTAGGTGTACCAATGGTTGGAAGGAAGATATTGCTTTTACTTTTGCATTCACTATATGTCTAGCATGCACTTTGGCATGTCTTATTATCCATTATATAGCTTCAGCGCAAGGGAAGATTGTTGAATGTGTCGCTATAATATGTAGTTTGGAGTGCTTGATTTTTTTATACTCACCTAGGTTTGAGTCTCCCTCTGGTGTTTGCGAGAAGGTCTGATTAGTGAACATTTTATATATTTCACCCCAATGAAATGAAGTATCTTTTTCAATGACACAAAGAGTGTCATCGTAAACTACACCTGGGGTGTCTATTTCAACGTCTTCTTCCTTCCCTAACCAGACCTCAATGACAAGATCTGTGTTGCCTTTCCTTCTATAAGTGGCCATAATATTCCTTTTGGATCACCCATGTTATCAAGAGCGAAATATTAATCTGGTAACATAGAAAACCAAGACAAGAAATAAAATACACGATAACCCTTAAAGAAGGAATTATTGTCTATGAGTATAGTGGCCACGATAATTCCAAAGTTGAGAGGAAGGGATTCCAAGGCATAGATGTGAAAAGTCGTGGTTAATATCTTTGAATCTAAGAATCGTATGTGAAACCTATTGGTTGGGCGATAGTACTATAGTTGTATTCTACGTGGGAGGGTACTGAGGGTTTCAAGTGTAAGATGCCCCTCTCTACAAATAGAGGAAGGGAACACTCGTGCCAGGAGAGAGAAATTCTCCTCTAGTCAACTTATTTTGATTGAGGGCCCCAATGAGTAAGAGTGAAGAACCCCCTCTTTGTGGCTGGTGATTTAAATGATGAGCGCTTGAGGGAAAATTTTAAAATGGGGGGTGTTAGAACCCTATATAATAGGGAATTAGTATTCTGAATATTATTTATCTATTTCAGGCATTATGCTTTTGCTCATGACGCATAGTGAAGGCAGCAGAAAGCGCTCAACTCTGACCAAGCATAAGCCAAGAACCTTGCACGCAAACTTTAAAGCATGTTAAAATGTCGGTGCATTTTGGGCAAGAAATTATGAATAGTTGGTTTGGGTGGCAAGAAGCAATACATGGATAAGTTTTTGATTTTGTTTTTAACCTGAAATTTGAACTTATTAGTCTAATTTGGCCTTTTTTAAGTCTAAATTAGTTCTCAGCCTTATCACAGGTGTTTGATTTGGTTTTCTTAAAATTTTGATTAAAAAAAAATATGTTGGCCCAAGGCCAAGCTCAACACCGAGAGTTGTTCTTTATATCTGGAGCCACGCATCTGCATCAACAACAACACAAGTCAACCACCAAAGAAAACAACATCCAAGCCAATGCTCAAGCGCAAGGGGCCAAGCACAAGACTCCAGCTCCACGCAACCTGTCACACAACAACACAACACATGTCACAGGTTAGCACAACATACAACGCTCCAGCTCCACGCAACCTGTCACACAACAGACTCCACCTCCTAATTTTGTGTTGATTTTCGCTGATATCCTAGGCAATATCAAGAATGTACAACACTTGTTGCAGCACCCTTATTTGACATTCGAAATCCTAACAAGGTTTATTCTCTCATTGGAGGATTCTGCAATAGTTCGGTTAACTTCCATGTGAAAGACGGTTATGGTTACGAATGCATTGGAGATATGTATTGATGATAGGGTTTGGGCAGAGATTTTTTATTCAAAGGAGTATCGAATAGTGAGCAGTCACACAAGTAATTCTTGCAATGGTGAAAGATGCCCTCCTTTAGCAGTGCTCCACACGATTACATCCAGTCTTGTCTTTATCAAAGTGGAGTTTAAGGAACAACAGCCCCAATCTGAGCAATCACCTCTAAAGCAACTGTACAACACATGCCTCAAAGAAGAAAAGATTGTTATCATACCAATCGCAGGAAAGGAGTTGCATCTAGTGGCCATGCTATCAAGAAATAGGCGTGATCAATTGCCATGTTTTTGGGGTTATAATGTATCTTCAGGAATGTACAATTCATGTCTGGGAATGCTCAATCTAAGATGCCTAGCAATTGTCTTTGACTTGGATGAAACACTTATTTTCACTAATACATTGCGGTCTTTTGAGGACCGCATTGATGCCCTCCAGCGCAAGATTGGAACCGAAGTGGATCCTTAGTGAGTTTCTCGAATGGCAGCTAAGTTAAAATGATACCAGGAAGATAAGGCAATTTTGAAGCAATATGCTGACAATGATCAAATCTTTGATAATGGGAAGGTGATCAAAGTTGAATCTGAAGTCGTTCGGTCCCAGTCAGACAAAAGCCATCCTATTATTTGGCCGCTTATAAGATTACAGGATAGAAATATGATTTTTACCTGGATCAATCCTAATATTCGAGATACCAGTGTCCTTGTTAGGTTACGGCCTACTTGGGAAGATCTCAAGACTTATTTAACTTTAAAAGGACGTAATCATTTTGAAGTTTATATTTGCACTATGTCTTAAAGGGATTATGCATTAGAGATGTGGAGGCTCCTTGATAGTGAGGCTCACTTAATCAACCCTGCGGAGCTCCTTGACCGTGTACTTTGTGTGAAGCCAGGTTTAAAAAAGTCCTTACTAAATGTCTTTCATGATGGCTTCTGCCATCCTAAGATGGCAATGGTAATTGATGATCGACTGAAGGTTTGGGAGGATAAAGATCAACCTCGTGTCCATGTTGTTCCAGCATTTGCACCATATTATGCTCCACAGGCAGAGACTAGTTGTCTTGTTCTAGTATTGTGTGTTGCAAGGAACGTTGCTTGTAATGTACGAGGAGGCTTAACCCACAAGAATCAAATGCAGTTGTACAACCTGACACTACCTCTAATGGTGTAGACAATCAAGATATAGAAATGACAACACATCTGGTTGATCAGATGCAGCCAGCTATTGTACCTTCATCTAACATTCAGGCACAACCATCTCGTATGGATCCTGCAATTGAGAAGAATCAAGAATATTCTTAGGGGATTGCAGCAGTTAAGCCTTTTGTTCCTCAAACCCATAATGCTATAGAATCTGGTGTTCAAGGTTCACCAAGTAGAGAAGAAGGTGAAGTTCGGGATACTGAATTAGATCCAGATACAAGAAGGCGGCTTCTTATATTACAGCATGGCCAAGACACTGGGAAACATAACTATGTTGATCCTCCTTTCCCAGTTAGGCCATTGAAAATTACATTGCCCCCAAATCAAGCTCCTGGTGGATGGCTTGGACCAAAGGAGGAGATGAGTCCTAGGCAACTTACAAGGCCATCTCAAGGACCTCTCCAACCTAATTCTCTCTCTTTTGATAACCAACTAATCCCGCAGCCTTCTTATTATCATGGCCTAGAGAATTCTCTTGCCAATGATAGGTGTTTTGATGAATCTAAAAGACGGCTACCGGAAGAGGGATATTTTGGAGAAGACAAACAGGTTTTTGGGTCTTCTTGGAGGTAGCACAGCAGTTAGTGATAAAACCACAGTGATAGAAAAGATGAATGACAAAACCACAGCAAAGCCTGTTTCTATTGATATGCCAGACTTGATAGATACTAGCGAAATGGACTTGCTTGGAGATGGAGGTGTGTCAAAGGAAAAAGATACTGATACCACGACAACATCAGCTACTGTAGATAACAATCTGGAAGAGGTACATGCAGGTGTCCTTGAGGTGGCAGAGTATCCTTGTTTTGAGGCATTTTTTAATGCAACTGGCAATCAAAACACCAGATCAGCCTTCCAGGATTCAAGGTAGCGGTTAGAGCATCGATCCTCCAGCTGGCAGCAAATCTCCAACAACCTCAAGCATTCGACTGACTTTGCATTTATCTTTTTTGATGTTGTTAGAGTGGATTCGCCAATAAAACTTAACAAACCTCTAGTGTTCCAGATGTCAAGCAGCAGTTACCGAATTGAACTTTCCTTTAATTTACTGTTTGGTTTGTTTTAGAGATAGCCTACAGGTGTCATAGAGTATGGTAACTACTTTTCTATTTTTAGAAAGCAGAGTTATAAGCTCGAGTCTTGGAGGACTGAGATATTTTTCTTATTTATACACATGTAAAAGACAGAATAGGGGTTCGACCTATGTGAGGGGGTTCGACCTGAAGAGGGTGTAATTTTCTTTGCTGGACTGGGGTCCTTGTTTTTCCAGGAGTAATTTCAGTAATGATTAGATGACTAATCAGTAATAGGCATGCTTTTTACATGATTCTTGTGTGGAGGTGTTGGTGGCGTTTTCTTTTCTCTGTCAAGTATTTTCCTGTCATCTTTCACTTGTTTTCAATTCTTATTGTCAGAAGATAGTAATAGAGTAGAATTTATTGGCAAATACTCTGCATCTGTTCTTTTGATAATCTTTATGTTACTCATCTAAAAATCTCAGTTAAGGAATTATTAGTTGCTCCTTTGATTGGCTTTTTCCTCCCCTAGTTCTTCCTCAAATCGGCACCATCAAAACTTAATTCGATCCAACATTTCCACTACCTTTCCCTATGTAAGAACTTTGTCCAGATCTGAGAGTGAATCACATATTTAAGTGCAGACCCCATTTGCCCAATGGCCCTCCTTGTTGTCCCAAAACAACTATTTAAAAACCAAAACCCCAACCCCATACTTTCATTACTTTCATAGCTAGCCTAAAATCCATCCCATACAAACCAAGTTAAATCAAAAAGAGAGAGCCCTCTCTGAGTCTTGAAGGGATAGATCCAAGGCTCCAAGTGGTTCGAGGTTACCTCTATGATTGCCTCTGCAACCTTAGGCAAATTATAGAGCGCTAACAGGGGGGAAATTATGGGTTGCACTAAATGCATATGTGGAAAATCAAGAAACCCTCCCGTGGACGGCTTGAACGACAGTAGAAAAAGGGGGAAAGAAGAAGAAGAATAAGTAATTTTAACATCCACGAGGCTAACAATAGCTTATGGGACAGACCGCCTCACACATTGATTTCAGCAATTCATCCATTTTCCTGTTCAACTTGATGATGAGCTCCCTTAATTTCTCCATTGTCCCCTCGTTGAATAAGTCATTCCAAGAGCTAGTTGTCAAGATATTTATATAGTTATCCCTGTTGTCTTTAAGCTTCACACTCTAAAATGAAATGCTTTTCTGTTTCCACTTTTCTGGAGGTGCAAAACACACACATCCTATCTTCTCAAGCTTCTTTTGGTCTTTTCCAGCACCCAATTTCACAACAGAGTTGATGGGAAATGGTTCTTAATTGGGCAATAATCATTTTGGCTCTCCAAGATATATTGGCCCCGATGTACATTTTTTGATGATGATTGTATGTGGGGTTAAACTCTTCAATATAATACTCTTTCTTTCTCCCGAGCCCTTTATCCCAAGTTCGCTTGTGGAACCTATCAATAATAAAATACTTTATCTCTTTATTGTTCGTAGGGAACTTATTCAAGTGGATATCCCATTTACTAAGCCATTTAATATTTTGTCTCATCCACGTCTTCTTCCTTTTGCACAATATGTCATTGAAGACGACCTTAGGCTACCGACTGTGTTCCATTTGCTCAATTTTGTTTAGATATCTTATGAGATGCACCATAGCAATTGCTTCAATAGGAGCAACCCCCATTTCACTCAGCATGATATCATAAGGGACTGAACTTTTAATTTTAAACTTGTTTGTGATCA
>JZKD02S1402309.1:0-11264 GCA_000966675.3 Picea glauca
TAAAGCTATTTTTTACGTGATATTGAATCATAATTTGTTATGAAAATGAAATAAAACATTTTTGTTTTATTGTCATCATTGATTCCTAGCACGTCTTCCATCTTAGAAACGATTTCACAAACAATTTGATATAGATGCTCGAGCAAAGAGATAGTAAGTGTTAGACAATTCTCACCTATCTTTCACAACCCAAAGGGGCATAAATGGAAAACACCCTTCAAGCTAAATTACTGGATATTCTTACAATATTTTGGAGATTCTAGGGCATCATTACACAAATTCCTACGATTTTCAACACTGAGAAACCTAAGGCTCTCGTAAACCCTAGTCATGGCATCAATTCTAGAATCCATCAAATAAATCAAGTATCGAAGACAAGGTAACTTGTTCAACCAAAGTATAATTTTTCACAAACCCTACTAGCCCTAACTTTGAAATGCGTTCCTAGGGTTGTTCAAGGTTGCATAATTTTTCACAACTAAACATTGGGTGAGATTTAAGTGTTGAACGTATTTGAAACGGAAAAAGAGTGAATGAATAAGTGTACAAGTCTCGATTGTGAGCTTGTGGCATTCCTAATATTAAGTTGTGGCATTCCTTCTCTAGATCAATACTTGTAAACATGGTATTGCTATGATATGGATTTTTGAACCACAACATTCAATGTAATTATTTTAATTTAACTTTGACTATACCCAATAGACAAAATATCATCTTACCAATAAAAAAAGAACTAATTTCCACAAATAGAACTTATAATCCATAAATTCATCGTGTTTAAAGGAGTACATATAGGAGTGCATATATGATCAGAGAAAACCAAGATGCTCAACTCTCACAAAAAAAAATTAATAAAAGAACTCTCACTAAAAAAAATTAAAGTTAAACCCTAAAGCTATAAACCTTCACAATTGCTTACAACACTAAATCAGAGAACACCACACACATGATATAACAAAATTTAGATGGAGTAAAATATTTATTTTGACTTAAAATCCATATCGTCTAGCACTAATAGAAGCATGAATCAATATTCATACAAGGCGAACATATAATAAGCATGTTAGAAATGATTAGTAGATTCAGAATTGGCAATCTAAGCTTTTTGTTTAATGATTCTCGTTATAATTTTCATGAAAATTTGCAAACAAAATAATTTAATTCCAATATTTTTATAAGTATATAAAAGCATTGCAAGTGAGACTAAAGAAAATGCATTGTAGTATACACTTTTGCTATGGAAAAGGTCATGGTCTTACTAAGCTATATAGAAAGGTTGGTCTTGAAAGGTCTTACCTAAGCTAGCTCTCCTTAGGCAAGTAAGGTCCTAGTCTTGAGCTCTACTTAGGTAGGCAAGGTCTTGATTGTACCAGTCTCATTTGAGTTTAGGTAAGGTCTTAGTCTTGAGATCTGCTAAGGTAAGTAAGGAATTGGTCCCAAGCTCTTCTTAAGAATTTAAGGAACTCAATGTATCAGTCTTACTTATATGAAGGTAAGGTCCTTACTTGAGTAAAGTTAGCTTAGGAAAGACCAAGATGTGTCCAACAAGTTAATAATTTGTAATTAGAGCAATAATTCATGTCCACTTCCTTTTGTATGCCTTTGCTCCATTTTATTAAGTACATATTTCTTAATGGGTTGGAACTAATGACGAAGAATGAGGAGTTTTCACCATTGAAACCAATATTCATGAGGGTTTAATGTATCCATGGAAGCCTCCAAAAGTAATGGTCAAACATGCGATATATGCATAACACTACAAGCACTTACAGAAGTAAATGAGAGTCTAGTTCCATATTCTCCTAAAAATCTTATTTACTCAGTACCTTAAGGTAACCATAAAACACTGAGTGATCAAACATGTAAATTTTACATGTATAACGCTATTCATGCACACACATGGACCAAAGGACACTCTATGTTTTCATCAAAAACTATCTTTGAGACCAACTTCACTCCACACCTCCAAGTCAGCTCCACGGCTACAAAAAACCTGCCTTCCAAACCCCAAAAGCCTATTTTGTGCCCCACCATATCTCAGGCTCGAATCCCCCAACCACACCCAGGGTTCGACTACATTTAGTTTCCTGCAAACCGCCATGAAAACCGACCCAGACCGGACACCCACCTTAAAAATCCCACAAAACTCCTCGCTAGCAATTACATCTGCAAAGTAATCAGACTGAAATTCCTACTGCTTAACATAAGGTCCCGAGCTCAATTCCCTATATTCCCATACCGTATTCTTAGGACGAATGTCCCGGAGCTTTATTTGATCCATCCCCACTCTTCTTGAATAAAACATTAAGTATTATCCTGCATTAACCATTGTAATTTGAGTCGACAAAAGCGAAGAATGCACTTGGCACTTGTGATTCATTGGAAAAACACACATAAGTGGAAAATAGTGATTCGTCGTGGACAGACGAAGAAATGCAAGAGAACCCCCTAGAAAATCCGTTGAGATTTCTTATACAACACATTTTTATTTTTATGACCAACCCCTTGAACTCTTGTATTCTTTTTCGACATAATTTTCTCACTCAAATAATTTTTTTCTCGGGAGTTTTTTATTGACGTGAAATGCATTCGTAAAAAAAAGAAAAAAATTAAAATGACTTACTACCTTTAAAACTAAAACCATTTTTTTTTCTGGTTCGTGCACATGGTTCACCACAAAAATGCTTTTAACATTTCGACGCATGATTTTAAAACTACATTTCCATTACCTTCATATAATTGACTTTCTCAATGTCATCATATCAATTAAAAATTAGAGACACAATCTCTCACAAATGTTAGACCATATGTCTCACTCACACACCTTGATTGATGCACAAACAAGCACATGTATTTATAAGACTACAATATCTTTTAGCAGTTTGAACATACTCCTAGAAAATAGGATGATGACATTCTTAAACAACTTCTAACAACACTCTAACATTTTTTTAAGAATATATTTTTCCATTATTTCTCTAACACTCTTTCTAATGGAGAAATAGAATATTCTAATACTTTTAAAATGAAAATACTTGTTGGTCTATATCTCAGCTAGGTTTACAAAGCATTTCATTTTAATCTTCTTTGTTACAATATATTGATGAAACTTCTTCCTGAACTTGTTGCTCCAAATTTTGATGCTTTTGACTTGTTTCTTCTTCTTCTTTCTCTACATCATGAATTCTGGATATGTCTTCTTGCTACAACTGGGATGATGCCAATTCATTTCAACTCCTTTTTCAACAAGTTCAGTTTTTTTATGTCTTGTTCAATGGATTGTTGACACGTAAATCCATAACAATGTTTAAATTCTTCAAGGCTCTGATGCATAAAAAAATTATTAACTTTTTCAGTTTCTTCCTCGTCTATGATGTCATCAACAAATTCTAAATCTTGATTGTAGGTGTATACTACAAGTAAGTTCTCCTCTTCTTCTTCTCTATTTTCCTCAACTAGAGGTGTAAGACCAATATCATTATGTTTTGTAAACAATTCATCATTCATGTTTGCATCATAATCTTTGTACTCATTTACATTTTGTTCATTAAATTGATCTTCAAACTAAATCACTCTTCCATTGAGCAATTTATCTATGAACTTTTTATCATGCAACATTTGAAACCAATCTTCATTTGAAAGGTGTTCATCATCATATTTAACTTTTCTTCATTACAATCATCATTATTTAGGTTCTTTGGACAAAAGTCTTCATTCTTTGACTTATCATCCTTATTTCCTTCTACCACAATCTATATGTTGGAATAATGGAGAAATTAGAATACTTAGTTAAGATNCCTAAGCTAGCTCTCCTTAGGCAAGTAAGGTCCTAGTCTTGAGCTCTACTTAGGTAGGCAAGGTCTTGATTGTACCAGTCTCATTTGAGTTTAGGTAAGGTCTTAGTCTTGAGATTTGCTAAGGTAAGTAAAGAATTGGTCCCAAGCTCTTCTTAAGCATTTAAGGAACTCAATGTATCAGTCTTACTTATATGAAGCTAAGGTCCTTACTTGAGTAAAGTTAGCTTAGGAAAGACCAAGATGTGTCCAACAAGTTAATAATTTGTAATTAGAGCAATAATTCATGTCCACTTCCTTTTGTATGCCTTTGCTCCATTTTATTAAGTACATATCTCTTAATGGGTTGGAACTAATGACGAGGAATGAGGAGTTTTCACCATTGAAACCAATATTCATGAGGGTTTAATGTATCCATGGAAGCCTCCAAAAGTAACGGTCAAACATGCGATATATGCATAACACTACAAGCACATACAGAAGTAAATGAGAGTCTAGTTCCATGTTCTCCTAAAAATCTTATTTACTCAGTACCTTAAGGTAACCATAAAACACTGAGTGATCAAACATGTAAATTTTACATGTATAACGTTATTCATGCACACACATGGACCAAAGGACACTCTATGTTTTCATCAAAAACTATCTTTGAGACCAACTTCACTCCACACCTCCAAGTCAGCTCCACGGCTACAAAAACCCTGCCTTCCAAACCCCAGAAGCCTATTTTGTGCCCCACCATACCTCAGGCTCGAATCCCCCAACCACACCCAGGGTTAGACTACATTTAGTTTCCTGCAAACTGCCATGAAAACCGACCCAGACCGGACACCCACCTTAAAAATCCCACAAAACTCCTTGCTAGCAATTACATCTGCAAAGTAATCAGACTAAAATTCCTACTGCTTAACATAAGGTCCCGAGCTCAATTCCCTATATTCCCATACCGTATTCTTAGGACGAATGTCCTGGAGCTTTATTTGATCCATCCCCACTCTTCTTGAATAAAACATTAAGTATTATCCTGCATTAACCATTGTAATTTGAGTCGACAAAAGCGAAGAATGCACTTGGCACTTGTGATTCATTGGAAAAACACACATAAGTGGAAAATAGTGATTCGTCGTGGACAGACGAAGAAATGCAAGAGAACCCCCTAGAAAATCCGTTGAGATTTCTTATACAACACATTTTTATTTTTATGACCAACCCCTTGAACTCTTGTATTCTTTTTCGACATAATTTTCTCACTCAAATAATTTTTTTCTCGGGAGTTTTTTATTGACGTGAAATGCATTCGTAAAAAAAAGAAAAAAATTAAAATGACTTACTACCTTTAAAACTAAAACCATTTTTTTTTCTGGTTCGTGCACATGGTTCACCACAAAAATGCTTTTAACATTTCGACGCATGATTTTAAAACTACATTTCCATTACCTTCATATAATTGACTTTCTCAATGTCATCATATCAATTAAAAATTAGAGACACAATCTCTCACAAATGTTAGACCATATGTCTCACTCACACACCTTGATTGATGCACAAACAAGCACATGTATTTATAAGACTACAATATCTTTTAGCAGTTTGAACATACTCCTAGAAAATAGGATGATGACATTCTTAAACAACTTCTAACAACACTCTAACATTTTTTTAAGAATATATTTTTCCATTATTTCTCTAACACTCTTTCTAATGGAGAAATAGAATATTCTAATACTTTTAAAATGAAAATACTTGTTGGTCTATATCTCAGCTAGGTTTACAAAGCATTTCATTTTAATCTTCTTTGTTACAATATATTGATGAAACTTCTTCCTGAACTTGTTGCTCCAAATTTTGATGCTTTTGACTTGTTTCTTCTTCTTCTTTCTCTACATCATGAATTCTGGATATGTCTTCTTGCTACAACTGGGATGATGCCAATTCATTTCAACTCCTTTTTCAACAAGTTCAGTTTTTTTATGTCTTGTTCAATGGATTGTTGACACGTAAATCCATAACAATGTTTAAATTCTTCAAGGCTCTGATGCATAAAAAAATTATTAACTTTTTCAGTTTCTTCCTCGTCTATGATGTCATCAACAAATTCTAAATCTTGATTGTAGGTGTATACTACAAGTAAGTTCTCCTCTTCTTCTTCTCTATTTTCCTCAACTAGAGGTGTAAGACCAATATCATTATGTTTTGTAAACAATTCATCATTCATGTTTGCATCATAATCTTTGTACTCATTTACATTTTGTTCATTAAATTGATCTTCAAACTAAATCACTCTTCCATTGAGCAATTTATCTATGAACTTTTTATCATGCAACATTTGAAACCAATCTTCATTTGAAAGGTGTTCATCATCATATTTAACTTTTCTTCATTACAATCATCATTATTTAGGTTCTTTGGACAAAAGTCTTCATTCTTTGACTTATCATCCTTATTTCCTTCTACCACAATCTATATGTTGGAATAATGGAGAAATTAGAATACTTAGTTAAGATATGTGTAACTAAGTTATTGTGTGCTTTCATATTTAGGTTTCGATTAGTTTCAGATCCACCTTTGTAGGAGGTTGTTGTAAGCACCTTGTGCTATATATATGTGTACTTGATTTACATTAAATATAACAGATTATGTGAGCGTAGACTCACTTGTGATGTGCCCTTGTGGCCTCACAGTTATTGAGTTTTAAGTTGGTATCAGAGCTTGAAGGGCTTGGGCCAACTCCCTCACAGGAGTGCCCAGGATCCTGAGAGTGAGTCATCGGTTGTTGCTAAGGTCTGTGGAAGCTGTGTGTTGGAGCAGTTGTGTATTGACGTGAAGAACGAGAAGCTGCCACTGCGAGCTGTGTCCAAGGATCTGCATTCTCAGGAGTTGTGTGTGTGTGGTTGCAGCATTTGTATTGCTGCGTGTTGTCCGTTGTATTGTTGTGTTCGTGAAGAAAACACTCAGAAGAAGCCGCTGGAGGTAATCCCCGTGAAGGAGCCTTTGAGATCGTGTAAAAGTAACCCGTGAAGTAACCTGTGCTCGTGCATTTTTACTGCTTGTGTAAAAGAGAATCATTGCCTGGTGCAAAGAGAAAATCTGTACTTTGTTGAGGACATGTACAGGAGATCGTATCTGGAGGGCGGACACCAAGTGAAGTGTTGTCAGTATTCATTGTTGATTGTTGCGATCTGCAATCCGGCGAGACTGCTATCTGGAGTGACATCGTGCTTTAGCTTCACCGTTTTTTTGTCACTAAAATTTTAATAGCGCTGCTATTTTCATTGTGAATAACGTTGTTTGTTGCTTGGTATTTCTCTGTGTGTGGAGCTGCGTGTTCTTATTAACAGAGGGGCTGTCGCTGCAATCCCTCTTCAGCTGGAGCTATTCGTTGCTATCTGATTAGCTGGAGCTGTGTGTTCTTATTAACCGAGCATAGCCGCGTGGGGAAGAGTTCGATTGCATGCTTGGAGGAGGATGAGTCCAATTGTGTTCTTGGAGGAAGATTCTCCGTTGGCAGGTTGTTGATCAGGAAGCCTGGACTGNGGAGCTTTATTTGATCCATCCCCACTCTTCTTGAATAAAACATTAAGTATTATCCTGCATTAACCATTGTAATTTGAGTCGACAAAAGCGAAGAATGCACTTGGCACTTGTGATTCATTGGAAAAACACACATAAGTGGAAAATAGTGATTCGTCGTGGACAGACGAAGAAATGCAAGAGAACCCCCTAGAAAATCCGTTGAGATTTCTTATACAACACATTTTTATTTTTATGACCAACCCCTTGAACTCTTGTATTCTTTTTCGACATAATTTTCTCACTCAAATAATTTTTTTCTCGGGAGTTTTTTATTGACGTGAAATGCATTCGTAAAAAAAAGAAAAAAATTAAAATGACTTACTACCTTTAAAACTAAAACCATTTTTTTTTCTGGTTCGTGCACATGGTTCACCACAAAAATGCTTTTAACATTTCGACGCATGATTTTAAAACTACATTTCCATTACCTTCATATAATTGACTTTCTCAATGTCATCATATCAATTAAAAATTAGAGACACAATCTCTCACAAATGTTAGACCATATGTCTCACTCACACACCTTGATTGATGCACAAACAAGCACATGTATTTATAAGACTACAATATCTTTTAGCAGTTTGAACATACTCCTAGAAAATAGGATGATGACATTCTTAAACAACTTCTAACAACACTCTAACATTTTTTTAAGAATATATTTTTCCATTATTTCTCTAACACTCTTTCTAATGGAGAAATAGAATATTCTAATACTTTTAAAATGAAAATACTTGTTGGTCTATATCTCAGCTAGGTTTACAAAGCATTTCATTTTAATCTTCTTTGTTACAATATATTGATGAAACTTCTTCCTGAACTTGTTGCTCCAAATTTTGATGCTTTTGACTTGTTTCTTCTTCTTCTTTCTCTACATCATGAATTCTGGATATGTCTTCTTGCTACAACTGGGATGATGCCAATTCATTTCAACTCCTTTTTCAACAAGTTCAGTTTTTTTATGTCTTGTTCAATGGATTGTTGACACGTAAATCCATAACAATGTTTAAATTCTTCAAGGCTCTGATGCATAAAAAAATTATTAACTTTTTCAGTTTCTTCCTCGTCTATGATGTCATCAACAAATTCTAAATCTTGATTGTAGGTGTATACTACAAGTAAGTTCTCCTCTTCTTCTTCTCTATTTTCCTCAACTAGAGGTGTAAGACCAATATCATTATGTTTTGTAAACAATTCATCATTCATGTTTGCATCATAATCTTTGTACTCATTTACATTTTGTTCATTAAATTGATCTTCAAACTAAATCACTCTTCCATTGAGCAATTTATCTATGAACTTTTTATCATGCAACATTTGAAACCAATCTTCATTTGAAAGGTGTTCATCATCATATTTAACTTTTCTTCATTACAATCATCATTATTTAGGTTCTTTGGACAAAAGTCTTCATTCTTTGACTTATCATCCTTATTTCCTTCTACCACAATCTATATGTTGGAATAATGGAGAAATTAGAATACTTAGTTAAGATMTGTGTAACTAAGTTATTGTGTGCTTTCATATTTAGGTTTSGATTAGTTTCAGATCCACCTTTGTAGGAGGTTGTTGTAAGCACCTTGTGCTATATATATGTGTACTTGATTTACATTAAATATAACAGATTATGTGAGCGTAGACTCACTTGTGATGTGCCCTTGTGGCCTCACAGTTATTGAGTTTTAAGTTGGTATCAGAGCTTGAAGGGATTGGGCCAACTCCCTCACAGGAGTGCCCAGGATTCTGAGAGTGAGTCGTCGGTTGTTGCCAAGGTCTGTGGAAGCTGTGTGTTGGAGCAGTTGTGTATTGACGTGAAGAACGAGAAGCTGCCACTGCGAGCTGTGTTCAAGGATCTGCATTCTCAGGAGTTGTGTGTGTGTGGTTGCAGCATCCGTATTGTTGTGTGTTGTCCGTTGTATTACTGTGTTCATGAAGAAAATGCTCAGAAGAAGCCGCTGGAGGTACTCCCCGTGAAGGAGCCTTTGAGCTCGTGTAAAAGTAACCCGTGAAGTAACCTGTGCTCGTGCATTTTTACTGCTTGTGTAAAAGAGAATCATTGCCTGGTGCAAAGAGAAAATTTGTACTTTGTTGAGGGCATGTACAGGAGATCGTATCTGGAGGGCGGACACCAAGTGAAGTGTTGTGAGTATTCATTGTTGATTGTTGCGATCTGCAATCTGGCGAGACTGCTATCTGGAGTGACATCGTGCTTTAGCTGCACCATTTTTTTGTCACTAAAATTTTAATAGCGCTGCTATTTGCATTGTGAATAACGTTGTTTGTTGCTTAGTATTGCTCTGTGTGTGGATCTACGTGTTCTTATTAACAGAGGGGCTGTCGCTGCAATCCCTCTTCAGCTGGAGCTATTCGCTGCTATCTGATTAGCTGGAGCTGTGTGTTCTTATTAACCGAGCATAGCCGCGTGGGGAAGAGTTCGATTGCACGCTTGGAGGAGGATGAGTCCAATTGTGTCCTTAGAGGAAGATTCTCTGTTGGCAGGTTGTTGATCGGGAAGCCTGGACTGTCAATAGACTTGGGCTACAACCTGTGTGAAGGGTTGACCGGTGACCTGTGTGAAGATATAGATGCGAAGTGAAGACTGTGAGCAGTGCTTGATAAAATCGTGTGGAGGACCGAGCATAGCCGTGTGAGGGGCCTGGTTCGGGACGATCTGACTGTGAGCAGTGCTTGATAAAATCGTGTGGAGGACCGAGCATAGCCGCGTGAGGGGCCTGGTTCGGGAGCTCTGAGATCGCCCAATGGGGACGAAGATCATATTCACGGTCTGATTTGGAGAAGTTTAGCCGGTATTTCATCAAGCTTGCTATTCTGCAGATTTGTTTTCAGCTGTGGAACGGCTTTGGCTGCTCTCTACATCAGATTTGGATATTCTTAAGACAAATATCATTTTTTGTCTTTCTTTCTGGAATTCGGCCGAGTGTTGGACAAAAATTTACCGTTTGAAAACTTGTTTGAATGATCGGCGATGGTTTGAGTCGTTTCTCCGTTCAATTTGGACCAGTTCAGCTAAATTTCGGCTGTATTTCATTTGGATTTGCATCCGATAGAAACACAGGTTTTGCAAGCTATACAAGGAGCAGATCTGGGCATCCGAAGATATTTCCTGCGAGCTGGAGCTGGAGTTGGTGTATTTCGCATTTCCTGTGTGCTGGAGGATCACTGGATAAAGAGCAGAGGTGTCGTGTGACCTTGCTGAAGGAGCCACCGTCGAATTTGTCTCTGCAAGTAGTGATCGATTGTGTGGAGGACATTGTTGTTTTATTGCAAGTATGGTGTGAGCGCTTTGGCTCACTCTTTGGTGTCACCAATCTCAGGGTGTCTGATCCCTTCCACTGTCAGTTAAAGTGTAGAGGTGGAGATCGTTGCTCGTGGAATTGAAATTGTGGTGTGAGAGCAACACCATTGCCCATTGAATTGTTGCTCAGCTCAGAATCGCTGAGGCAAAGGTGTGAGAAAAAAATCTTTGATGGAAGCAGAGCCATGAATGAATCCAGTAGAAGGTGAAGTTGTAATGGGTTATCAAAGAAGATTGAAACAGTTCCGGAGAGAACTAAGACAGGTCGGGAGGAAGAATCAAAGGGTAGAGGCAGTACATTTTCCAGATCAGTATGATGTGTTTCCAGTTGTAGAACTTGACGAGAAGAATGCTGAGCTAGATATGAATGAAGAATTTGATGAATTATATGAAATCGTGATGCCAAATTTGTCGTTCTTCTCAGGTATAGGTTATGAACCTTGGGAAACTGAAATTAAAAAATTGTTATGGTTAGTAGATTTACTGCATTATGATCAAGAAGATGGTGTCAATTTCTATGATAAGAGAAGAGGTGAAATAGCATTACAACTTATTATGTCAGCCGTGGATGAAAACATATT
>JZKD02S1402320.1:0-11264 GCA_000966675.3 Picea glauca
GACCCAGAAGGCAAGTTGATAGGACCTGGAATTTTCACAAGGATAACCCCTAGCCATCACATAATAATGCCTCAAATAAGCTTTCAATAAAAAAAGAATTGACAACGCTTCATTATCAAAGACTGAATTATCCTCATCATCAAACTATCCAAAAAACCATGCTTCACTATGCCAAGTAACCTCAAAACTAATCACGTTTACATAAGTAATACATTCTTTAAACACTATGTTCAACAAGATGGTCTTCTTAATACATATAAAGACCACCAATGGAGATTGGTGCTTTGATCAAGCAATGAAAAGAAGCAATGATGATTGTATGGGTGTAGAGTCGAAGGCGTACATCGATATGAAGTTCTCAAACAAGTGCTAGAATGTCACAATGACCAATCATCAACCCAACCACAATAAACCCTAGTAGTCAATATTGATCCAAGATTTTTACTTTTTGTCTCTTCTCTAAAGACCTAGAAGAAGAGCTACTATCGTACCAATAGGAATTTCAATCCCTAGATGAGTTTCTCTGATCATAATGATCTTGGTGTCAATATGGCTCAAATGGCCATGGGAATCAATCTAGTTCCTACTAAGAAGAAGATGCAAGATGTGGTTCCTACTCAACAAAACGTGGAGGTGGTTCTTTCCAAACAAAAGGTGAAGGATGCAGTTTTGGTTCAACAAAAGGTGCAAGATGTGGTCCTACATAACAAAAGATGTAGGATGTCGTTCTTGTAAATCAATTTTAGAAGGATGACTTGCATCTACAGATAAAGTCTCAATATATCCAAGGCCTTCCCAATCTAGTCTCATCTTAGGTTCAATAGGTGTAACAATTCCATGTCCATCTTTATCAAGTCGACCACTTATATATCTCATTTCACAAAGCATTCTAGAACCAAACCCTTTGGTATGCTTCTTGAACTCAGAAAAAATTACTTGTGAGTAACCAAAAATGCATCAACGGAAGTGACTTCTAGTAAGGACTAAATATCCTTTCATAAGGTATTAGGTATCTCATCCTTCTTCCTTAATTTAACTATAGGGATGTATAGTCGATGAAACGCATCAATACAAAATTCTCAAACAAGTGCTCAAATGTCACCATAACTAATCAATAAACCAACCACAATAAACCCTAGTAGTCAATATTGACCCAAGATTTTTACTTTTACACCTCCTTTAAAGGTCTGGAAAAATAGTTTCCACCGTACCAATAGTAATTTCAATACATGGATGAATTCCTCAATCATAATGATCAAGGTCTCGATACCGCTGACATGACCTTAGCAAACAATCCATTTCCTGTTGAAAAGAAGGTGTAGGATGTGGTTCATGCTCAATAAAAGGTACAGGATGTGGTTCCTTCTCGACAAAAGGTGAAGGATTTTGTTCTTGCAAATCAATAGAACGTCCATCTAAACTTTGAAGTGTCAAACTCAAGCTCTAGCATATCATCAAATGGAAAAAATAACAAATGGTACAAGATCTCGTAGTGCAAATCAATAGTAGAAGGATGCCTTCTCGCTCTAGTCTCATATTAGGTGCAATAGGCATGTTACCTCCAGAAATCTCACTTATATGTGTAAAAATCCCAAGCACAAAGTGAAAACCCAAGGGCAACTTAGAGGGGCTACCCAGTATCACCTCAATAACTCCCTCTCTCACTTTAGGTCAGCTCTTCTCCAACACAAGGGGGGTACCCCTATGTAGGATTGCTAAGACTATGACAAGGAGGCTCAAGGTGATGTGAAGATAAGATAAGATAATTTTATTAATGTCTGAATAATGACCACAAAAGTAGGTCAAAGGGATTGTTGAGCACAATGATGTCAATACAATGCGGGAGTACCAAAAGGTCTCCTATAAAAGGAAAAATGCAGAAAGTAAAGTGCAACAAGGTAGAGTAGTAGAGAGTGAGATCAGCTCCGAGGTATGAAGAGCCCTCAACCCCGAGCTCAGATACTTGCTTTGATGATGAAATGTAGTGTAGGTGACGATCTAAGGACAAGAGGAGCCAGAAGAAGAAGAAGAAAGGAAATGGGTCTATCCTGGAGTGGACCCATTTCTCCTACCATCCAAGGTCGACTGAAGGAAGTTGAGTACAGTAGGGTGTCCTGAGGGGGAGCTAGTAGGCTGCCTGGATTGTCCGTTGCACTGCTAACTGGTCGAGGTATTGCACCGACAAGGTTTGGGAGATCTCCTCCATCTCTTGGGAAGGGATCTGATCTGGTCATGTCGCTGAAATCTCGTGGGACAAAGCAAGGTCTCACAGATTAGCAAAACATTGTTTCTGTAGCATAGTAAAATAATTGGATGATGGAGGACAAGGGACTAGTGCCTATCTAATATAAGGCAAATGGAGTCAAGGGGCTACACTAACAAAAGAATTTGTAAATGATTAAGAAAAATAGAGCTATGCCACAATAAGACTTAATGTGTTGTTAAATAATGAAGAAGTACACTTGGAAGGGCCCTAAAGGTACCACAATCAAACTATGCTATGAGGATGTGTCCTACAGTGAAGTATTAAAATAGAAACAACTCTTTGATAGAAGCAAGCTAATACATTCAACCATAAGACAACAAAGGGAATAAGAGAGAAAATCTCTCACATAAATCCCTTCCAATGTAGTAGATATACCCTTCAATGGCAAGTGAATCCTAACATACATCAACAACAATTAGAGATGACAAATATTAGCTTCACATATAAAAGAAATAACCCAAAGATCTCAAAAAGATTTACATTGGGTATTCAATAGATCTCCAAGAGGAGAGAGCCCTCACAAATCCAACAATGAAAAGTAATGAAGAGAGAAAACCCTTAGGTTTGAGTTCCATCTCCATCTACAATAAAATAGTAATATCCAATGTCAAAACCCTAGATCTATCCTAGGGAGGAGTAAAGAAACAATACTTCCCACTAACAAACCAACAATACATAAAATAACAAGTGGTTATGCCACATGTACAAACATCCAACAATGAATATCCCAAAGAGTGGTACGCCTCCATGAAAAGGGGAATATGACCAATGTCAAAGCCCCAATGTCTAGCCTCAAAAAGCCTCCAAGTGTAGCGCTCCATAACAAACTCCTCAAAATATGCAATGAAACCCCAAAGTGACATGTGTAGCTCCTCAAAAGGTGGATGTCCACATCAACAGCATGTAACCAACAATCCCTCAAGAGTTGACACCCTCAACAATAATGCATGAGCTCAATCGCCAAGGTGTTAGCACATGTGCCAACTCATAGATCCATAAAGGAAGGAATCACTCCATAAAACCACATGCAAAGGGCATCAAAGGCTCAACCAACTCTATGAAGAAAGTGGACAGCCCCATAAGCAACCAATAATATAGCAATATGTGACCATGTGCCATCAAACCACTAAGAGGGGGAGCTCTCCACTCAAACATCCTCAAAAAGTGTGCAAGGTGCTACATCCATGGAGGAAAGAATCAAAACAAGCCAAGTACCACCATCCATGCCAAGTCATTCAAGTGATCAAAGAAGGGGGACGACCTCATCATTCAAGCAATAAAATGATAGCATGTGTGTACATTGTATATGCCTCCAAATATGTGCCAATGAAGAGGAGTGCTCCACATAATACTGTGATCTAGCTCATCATAAACCAATCTAAGTGACAAACCAAGCCATATAAGCAAGGCCATTTTTTACACCAAGGCTCCAAACATGCTAAGGCATGTCAAATCACCCCATCAAGAATGTGAAACCAAGTGAAAGAAGGGGTTACTATGCCAAGTGCTCTCCAGCATGATGATGTCAACCAAACCAAGATGCCAATAAAATGTCAAACAAGCCTAAAGATGACAGGGCATTATTCTCATAGAGTCATATATCAACATGTTTCATCAACGCCTTATCAACTATCCACATGATCAAAGGGGATCCATAACCAAGTCTACTAACATGAAAAGAAAGCAATCACCAAGACAACCAATGTATCAACATCATCAAGATATCCACGACTACATCAGCAATAACCTCATCAAGTGAAATCACAACCCCTAGGCCATCCAATGCTCCATCAATCTACAAACCCTTGATATATGTGATGAAAATCACAAGTGTAACCTCATGCAAAATGAGGGGTAACAACTGGCTCCAACTTGGGGACATGTACTCTTCTTGGGAATGCATGAGAATTGCATAAATCTCTCTACATGTACCTTCTTACAATGACCACGAAAAAATCAAGAAAAAACATGTGACAGGATGGATCAGCATTCACATCTCTAAACACCACATTACAAGTCCATAATAGTGTTCATACTACAAAATTCTTCAAAATTTGGCTTTACAAAATGAGGCATAAGCCAACAATGCCAAAGAGAACATGAAAGTAAACCCAATGCTCATGAATGTTGAACTTATTCTTCCTATCTAATGCTCATAATAGAAAATTTATTTCTCCTACCCTACTCTAACATAGGAGACTGAGCATGCTAGGTGAAATAAAACAACCAATGTAACCATCTACTCATCTCATCAATGCCATGAACTCTTCCCTTGTGTTTGGTCACCAACCAAAACAAGGGTATATCAAAACCAAGTGAAGTAACGTTGGAATCTCCACGAGTGTTCGGCTGAAATCAGATATGTGATCATGGAGATGGACAAGAACTCCAATATCATTCCAAGAATGGCATGCACCAACACAAGATTCTTTTATCCAAGCTTGAATAGGAGTAATGTAAACGTCATCATGGCTGAAAACATATTAGTCAATTCCTCACCAACCCCTACAATATCTTCATCACTCCTCGCAAGCAACAAGGGTTTAGGGGGATGTACAAAGCTGCTCAAAACATCATGGCTATCCTCTAGGTAAGATGTACATGAGATACGAAATAACATTCCAACCCTAGAAGAAAATTTCGTCCCCAAATCTATGGGCTTGAATCCCTCCTTTTGTTGGTTGGAAATTTCTGCAATATAAATCAAAATGAAATAATTGCTACCCCATACAATTTCCAGCATCAAAAATACAATGGTCGATCAAATTTTCAAGACAAGGGAGCACGAGAGTGTTTACCCCTGGATTTTTCCTTGGAGATCCAGAGGGTTAGGACCCAGCATAGACTATTTGGACTGGCATTCAAAGATTTTCCTAGGTTGAGCACTTGTGTGAGCCAGAGGTTGGTTCCCATCGGGGACAGGTACAGGAGTGATTGATGGTTGTTTTTGTTTCAGAGATAGAGCTAGCACAATTTCACATGGTTTGGAGAGAGATTGTTATTTTTAGCAGGTGCCCTAATTTTTAGGAGGCAGTGACCGAAGACTCATATTACAGTTTTGAGCATACAGTATTGGTCCTCGCATGATTCTGAGCCCGATGACACTTTTTCGAAGATCATCCAGGTACTTTATATTTTTAATAGGTTGAGCTCCAGGCCTCATATCAGGATTCTGAGCATACAGTATTGCTCCTTGAGACATTTTGAGTCTATTGGACCTTTTCCAGGGTGACTTTTCAGTATTTCTATTTTTAGCAGGTGGAGCATCGAGGCTCGCATGTCAATTCTGAGTACATATTTGGAATCCTCACAGAAAATCTAATCCAACGAGTATGATATCATTGACATGCGACGAGATTCTATTTTTAGCAATGTCTATTTTTAGACATTTAACACATGGAGGTGCTTGTCATCCTGGACATATTTGGCAATTTCCTATTTTTAGGGTTGGACCCCTATTTTTAGCAATTTCTATTTATAGCAGGGGTGGTCACCTCCAAAGGCGACAAGTGGCAAAGTCACATTCCAACAAATGGTAGTGACGCAGTGTGACATGTGGCAGTCAGGTGGCTTAATTAATGAAGGGGGTGCACTTTCCAAGGAATGAAGCAATTACTTGAAAAATAATTAATGAGGGAGGCATGTGGATGAGGTGCCACATCACATGGGTGAGATTGGGCTAATTACAGCTCAATTTACTTATCCTTCACTTCACTCATTATGTCACTTTTCATGCATTAATTATCATTTAATTTCACACATGTGCCTTGGCTCCTATTAATTAGGGCACATTCCTCTTCCATCATACGCATATTCCCTAAGTCTCATTTAATGCACCTCCTTTTCCTATTTTCTAGCATTAATGTGCCTCCATTCTCCCTATTTTCTAGGGCATTGTCCTAAATGAGCCTCCATTTTTCCTATTTTCTAGCCTCCACCTTTTTCTCTCCCTATTTCCTAGCACATTGTCTTAAATGAGCCTCCATTTTTCCTAATTTCTAGCTCTCCCTAAATTCTAGCACATTGTCTTAATGTGACTCCATTTTCCCTATTTTTAGCATTGCTTCTCCCTATTTCTTAGTCTAATTCCTCTCTCTCCCTATTTTCTAGGGAATTGTCCTAATGAGCCTCCCTTTTCCCTATTTTTTAGCATTAATGTGCCTCCCTTTTTCCCTATTTTCTAGTGCATGCATTCCTTAATGTGCCTCCATTTCTAAATTCCTATTCTTTAATATAATTATCTCTATTTTCCTCATAATTCCTATTTCCTAGCGCATTGTCTTAATGCGCCTCTCTTTTCCCTAAATCCTAGTGCTTACTCCCTACTTTATAGGGTGCATTCTTTCATTACTTTATAAGTTTATCTCCCACGTATTCCCCCTATTTTTGTCCTAACTACCTAATCCATGCGCCTTAGTTCCTAATTTAAGGCGTAACTCCCTCTCTCATTTTATCCCGTGAGCATTGTTTATCTCCTACATGCATTCTTCCTCACACATGCACATATTTTCTCTTCTCATGCACCTATTTTCTATCCTTCTTTCCTTTACACGTGTTTTTTACTTTCTTCCATGTGACTTTCCTTTTTTCCATTTCTAGCACTTAGCTTTTTACTTAAGCACTAGTTCAATTCTCCTTTTACACTTTACTCATTCTCCTATTTTTTCCATGACTCATGCGCTTGACTATTATTATCCTTGGGAAGTGCGCCCTCACTCACTATATATTGGAGTATTTGTTTCATTATTCATGGTCGGATTTTTGCAGCAACAACATTCATTACTCTCTTTCCCTCTCTCATTCTTCTTCTACTAGACTAGCTACTCTTTCTTTGTGTGAGGATAATCATTGTACCGGTTCTTGATTTGTCTACTATATCAACCCTTTGGAAAGCCATCAATAAAGAAGTGGTGTGCTTACGTTCGGGGTTTCACTCTTGTTGGTATTGTGTTCTCTCTTTATGCATTGAATTAATAGTTCATAGCCATTTATTGTGATATTTTCCTATCTTTTAAGTGGTTTTCTCTTCCTTTTCTTTCATCTTTCTCACGCTAACACTGCAGGGTCCTTCCAAGTGAAATTATACTATCTTTCCTAAAGTCTTGGCAGGGTGTTTTCATGCTGTCCAAGACATATTTGCTGCTGTTTTTGTGTGTTTTTGCAGAAAATCAGATCCAAAATCAGCAGCCCGGTACCTAGGGACTCCCCCATCAGGTTGGCACACACCAACCCAAACGGAGAGGAGGTTTGCCCATGACAATTTGGGGCATTCTTTCCTTGAATTAGCCACTTTTCCATCACTGATTTACACTTATATCAGATCTGATTGGAGGGTGAAAAGTGTGCTAACAGGGAGCGAGGAAACACACATGGGGTGGGGGGGGTGCGAGCACCCCCAAATTTTAAGGAAATTCATGAGGAATGGGGGGGGCATCAAGGTCCCTAGCATACAGGTCCCCATATTTAAAATTATAAAAATAAAAATAATAATGTTAAAATCCCAACAATAATAATTCATCCCATGCAAATTCATCATCGTGCAATGTAAATACTAAATAGTAAACAGTAAAATATTAAATTCAAATTTGTAAATGATATAAACATGATTCAGATTCAGATTCAGAAATGAAACATTGATTCATAATTCATAAATGAAATTACTATACACATTGATTTAGAATCTAGATTCATCATTCAGAATTCTAGAATCTAATTACTAAATTAGTACTAAGAAAAATCGTAAATATTGAAGTCTATCATCTGAAATAGTAAATTGAAATTACTCAAAGTCAAAGCTAGTAAAGAGTGACAAGTCAAAGACTCGATCTGAGGTCATCAATATCTAAAGTCAAGACTCAAAAGTTAAACTGAAAATTAACAATGGGCAATGAACACTAAAAATCAAATGAGCATCAAGGAATCAATCTCGTTGACTCGTCCTCTACATCCATCTGATGCATGAAGTCATCAAGACCATCAATGGGAATGTTATTGTCTAAGTCAAAGTCATTCTCATGAGTAACCAATGGCACACCAACCAAACCATGTTGTAGCTCATCCAGTCCATCCTCCTCATCTATTTGAGCACCATCCTCTAGACCCACATCCCATCGTGTCAATGGTTCCCTTGATAGTCTAGTGTTTTCCTATGCACAAGACATAGGGCAATGTGCACTTCAACTAACTTCTCTGTTTTCCTAAAAGAAAGTCTATTCCACCTGATAGAGTGGATAAAGCTATATGTGGACCAAATCTTCTTTGTTGCAGAGGAACTAGCAATCTAAGACAATAAGCGAATAGCAAGATGTTGGATATCTAGAGCATCATTCCCATGCATGGTCCGCCAACCAATGGGGTCATCTTGGCCTAAGCCATTGAGACCTTCTCTTGCATCAAGCTTGTTGAAGGGACCGTTGAGACTTGCAAACTACATCCAATGTCTCCTAAGTGTTCTCCCCTCTTCTGTATTGTACATCTTTGCAATGGCGACTCGAAATCCCTTCTTGATCTCTGGATCCTCAATGGGAAGAATTCTACCAAGCGTGACATATACCATTTTGGGTTGAATGCATATGCTGCCATGTGCAAAGGTGTGTTCATTTTGTCCCACCAACATTGAACAATGGGTCGAATCTGGTTCGTATAGAACTCTAAGGAGGGCTCTTTCTCACAAATGGCTACCTTCACTTGACCCAACATGCTATCAAGAGTCTCATAGATTTATCCAAGGCTAGGAGAATCTATGTTAGTGTAGCAAATGACCTCAACTATAGGGCATAAGAATGACATTAAATAACCACAATCTGTCCACCAATCATTATCCAATATATAAAGCTTGATTTTCTTCCCATCATCTATCTTGGATTGTTTCCACCTATTCCAATCTAGAGTCACAACCATGGTTTGCAATGTTGATTGCACCTCCAACATCCTCTCCAAAAAGAGAAAATAGCTAGTATATCTAATCTCTGTGGGCTTTAGGAATTCCTTCCTTGAGTGAGACCTACACATGGCTAAGGAGGTGTGGTGGTTGCAAATAAACATCTGCACATCTCTTGCATCTATCACCAAACTGGATACCCACTCAATTTTGCCAATGTATTTCGATGCATTGTTGAATGCATGCATACAACAAGGGGTCTAGAAAATATGCATATATTTACTCTAAATCAGTAACTCAGTTGATCTGCACATTGTTGCTACATATATCACAACTTGCACAACATTGATAGGCCCAACCTCCTCTATAGCATCTCGAAGAAGCTCAAATTGGAAAACTGCATCTTTACACTTTGAAGAATAATCAATAGCTCTAAAAAAGAAAGGCCCCTCTCGGCATGTAACTATGATGTTAATAAGTGGACATTTAGCAATGTTTATCCACCCATCCATAACAATAGAACAACCTTCCCTCACCCATGTATGCCTCATCTGCTCTTTTTGCACTTTAATATTGGACACTTTCCTTTCTAAGATCATTGTCCTCAACTTATGTTCACCTAGGAGCACATATGAGGGTCTCACTACTGTAATTGCATGGACAATCTCCTTATAATAAGGAGAGCAACTAACATGGAAGAATGCCATTGGCAAAAAGAAATTTTCCAATTGAATCATTAATATCATCATGGTTGAACTTACCATACATACCTGCAATAGTTGGTCCTATTGCACAAGAACGAGAACCCTTCTGTCTAGATGAAGATATCCCACACCCAACAGAAGAAGGAGGAGGCATAAGGCCCATGGATGGTTGCTTTCCTTTTGATTTCCTTTTGGAATTTGCAATTGTTTCCACATTCTGATCAACTTGGCACATGACATTTTGGCTAGAGAAGGTGCCCTTTACATCAGCTGCCATTAGCATCCTCAAAAGCTCTGATTTTAGCAGTATGGTTAATTTTGTTCATATGTTATCTCCTTTGCCACCTATGCCCAAAAGGTGTTGCTTAACCCAACTATAACTCCCAACCCAAGGATGGCCACAAACAATGCATGTCTAATGGCATGACCCACCTCTTTTGCTTCCTGTTTTTTTGTTGGTTGAGGGGCCAACTACTTTGGTGGTGTTGTCGTCCTTATACACACTTGCAAACGTGAGCTAAGTCATGCTCACTTAGTGTGTCCTTGGAGGCACAATGCCCAAGTTCAAAGCCCATGCTGTCACTTTGAATTGAACCTCTTCCGTCTAGGCTTACTCCTAGGGAAGCCAAGGGGGAAGAGGTTCATGTCAAAGTGACAGCGTGGGCTTTGAACCTGGGCATTGTGCCTCCAAGGACACACTAAGTGAGCAGGACTTAGCTCACGTTTGCAAGTGTGTATAAGGACGGCAACATCTTTGGCGTTGTTGCCGGGGACGGTCTCACGACGTGCGGCGTCCTTTCCAAGAGTACTCTTTTCCCTTGGGCTAACCTGTGGAGCTAGGGTAGGCCTTGTTGCCATACTTCTTGAGCACCCAACAGTTACTTGGTACAAGTGGGGGGAGTATTGGGTTGAGACTTAGCTAGGATTCACTCTTCACTAAAAAACTTAATAAATCCTTAATCCACTTCAACTTTGGGCATCAATTTGTTATATCTTTTGGTAATCTACATCTACACTTCCAAGCACTTCATTTCACATTTACATTTCATGCAAGCTTATCTTATGGTTGTGGATTAGTCACTAAGTAGTCATAATTTGTGCTTGTGGACATTTTCCCTTTAAAGCTTTTCTTTTTCAATAAGTTATCTTTGGTGTGATCCCTCAAGAAGTTGTGCATCCACTTGGAGGCACTCTCTTGACTGGGTCTTGAGTGATTTGTGTCTTTTATGCCATTGATAAGCAGTCCAATAGAGTAAGTGCTATTGTGAGCATGCTTGGCTTGATGTGTTGATGGTTATATTGTTTTGAATCTCTTTATTTCCTGCACATGCAAGCATATGGTTAGTTAATCTCTTTGTATTCTTTGTATCTATTGTTGAGTATAATCTTGTGGTAGTTCTAGAATATTCATTAT
>JZKD02S1402331.1:0-11264 GCA_000966675.3 Picea glauca
GAGACTCTAAATCAACGAGAACCATTGATTCATCAGGAAAATTCCTATGAAATCTCAACCATTCATTGAAGGAGAGACATTGATAGATTAGTTTGTGCTCCAAAGAGAAGGGATCGAAGAATGTTTCTCTTCAGTGTTGGTTTGTGTGCCTAGAGTATAGGTGTGTAGGGTTAGTTTCATGTGGGACCTTAAAGTTACTTTTGTCAGGGAGAATAAATTCACAGATCGATTCATAATCCAATGGAAGGGTATCAAAGTATATTCCTTCATGTCCTTGATTTTTGTGCCGATAGTTATGTTTTGATGTGTTACATATGCATCATCGGACCTCCTTATTTGGTTCTCAGTAGATTTAGGGAGTTGAATGACTCCCAATGAAAGGGGTTGAAGAATATTCCATCCTTGAGAAAAGTTCTATTCAAAAGACTAAGTCAAAAGTGAGTAGAATAAAAGTAATGTACAAAAAATCATGGACCAATTGATGTTTGACACGTCATGTATTGACACTACCCGGGTCATGTGAAAGTAACAATTTTAACACTTTATTGGATGATTCAGGGTTCTTTGCGATGACATGTATGGCCACGTCATTCCACACGTCAAGTTGAGGATGGGTCCATGTGTCATGTGGGTGATGTGTCATGTTTCAAGGTGATTTGGAGCTTTTAGATAGGTTGGTTTTGAGTCTTGGGTGACATGTGCCATGCTAGGTGGCACATGGTGGAAGTGTCATGTGTCAAAGGTGCCAATCGGGGAATTAGGATAATGTTAACTACTAGCCAACTTTACGGAACCGATAAGATCGAGGTCAATGATCGTCGACATCCGAGAGCTCTTGGATTTGTCATCATAGAGGGATGGAGTCGGAGTGAATGGATATTTTAAAATGAAAGAGGATAGGTGGCGTCATCGTCGGGGGATGGGATCATAACATCTAAGTGCTGGGGAGAAACAAAGTTCCGACGACGATAAGTCTAGGAAGTTCTCATCGGGAGACGTGGTTGGGAAAAGGATAGAAGAGTTGTGATAAATATTGACGACAATGAGGATAGGTGGTGGGTTCCATATCAACATCAACATTGCATCATATGGAACAAGAGAGAGTGAGCCACGTGGATTCCACATGGAAGTGGATTAGAAAAAGTGATTTTTGGCTTAGGAAACTTTGGGAGGCTATAAATTTTGATTCGAGGCTTGGATTTCAGTATGGTTATAGTCATTGGAACTCTCTCGGTGAGAATAATCCAACTAAGAGGATTGGTTAGAGGAAATAATAGAAGAAAATAGAGGAAGATCAATAGTCCTTGGGATTAGGTTTTAAAATAAAGGGAAGGCCAAAAGGGAAGGAGATCAAGGGATTCCCCCACATGCATCTTGAAGCTAGAGCAATCATGAAGAAAGGGTAACATTCTAACATGTTCTTTCAACTATATAAAGAGGAGAATTAAATTATTTGATTAAAATGGAATATTCCAATACATCAGAAAAATTTTATTTCCTTGTCTTTAAGAAAACTCATGAATAAGTATTGATTTTATTTGCAAAATGAAGAGAATGATGGGGGAGAGGCTTATCAAAGGAAATCATATATGATATGGAATAAATAACTATCATGATAGTTGAATGTACCTAATATCCAACACATAGATAGGATTAGTGACCTTGTTATTTAAGTTAAGAGTTAATCAACATATTAGAGTATAAAGATGAATATGCTACGCACCACATATAATCAAGGGTATGCAGACTTTGAATAATTCATATCATAAAAATGATTAACAATATACATCAAACTCATTCAATATATACAATAGAACATCAAACCCTACAACCACATAAGATTCATGAAGAAATTCAAAATCATAAGATCAAAAGAGGAAATCAACCACTATCAAAGAAAATCATCAATCAAGATCAAACCGTCAACTCCCTCAATGTAGGAAAAGAAATAGCATTAGGTTAATGAAGTAGAGGATTAGGCAATAGGATTGAAATTTTAGTAGGGTGTCCCTTTCCTTTCTCTTGTAAAAAACAAAATTAAAGGGAGTTGTTGTGGCCACAACATGTCACTTACAATAATCTTGGGTACTCCCTGTAGGTTTTAAAATATTTCCATGAATGTTGCAGATACAATACTTTCTTTAAAATGACAATAAATAGAGAAAAAATGGGAATACTTTTTCAGTTGATCCATTACTACCATGATGACAGTCTTTCCTTCGGATTTGGGTAATCATGTAATAAAATCCATTGAAATTGTTTCCCAACCTTGACTTGGTATAGCTAATGGTTGTAGGAGACCTGGTGTATTTATTGTTTCTCCATTTTTCTGTTGGTAGACTAAACATTCATACATAAATTTTTAACCTCAGTTTTAAGACCTTCCTAGAAAAAAAATCCTTCTTGATCATGTGGTATGTTTTCAAGAATCTTGAATGTCCTCCCATAGAAGAAGTGTGTGATTCCAGAAGGAACTTCTATTTGAGTTGGGAATTATTACATAAATATAGGAAATCATAATACCATGGAAAATCATTCTTCCATACAAAATTATCTAATGAAATTGGGTCTTCATGTAGTTGTTGAATGATCTTGAATACCTCTTGATATTGCTTCCATTCTATCCTTGTTTCTTCCACCCAATCAAATTTTGGACTAGAAATAACACATAGTGAACCTTTTGTTTCTTCTTCTTTCATTGAATGAGAATGTTCCACAACATTATGTTTTCCTTTTTTGTAGATAATTTAAAATTCATACCCTATCATCTTTGTAACCCATTTATTTTGCTCTTCTAAATATAATTTTTTCTCCAAGAAGTACTTCAAACTATCATGATCTATTTTTACTTTGAAGTGTATCCCTATTAGGTAAGGGTGCCATTTATGAACTTCATGGAGTATGGCCGACAATTCTTTTTCATAAATGTTTTTGACTAAGTTTTTTTCTTGAAGTTGGTTGCTTCAAAGGAAAGGATCCTTCCTTATTGCATCAAAACTACACCAATTCCATGGCCTAAGGCATCACACTCCACAATAAATGTGTGTTTAAAGTCCAACATGGCTAGGAAATGAGTAATACACATAGCCTCCTTAAGTTTTTAAAAATATTTGGTTGCTTATGTGGTCCAAGAAAATGATTCCCTCTTTAATAATGTTGTTAGAGGTGATGCTATTTTACAATAATTCTTGACAAACTTGTGATAATATCCTATTAACCCTAAGAATCCTCTAATTTTCTTCAAGGTTTTGGGAATCGACCATTCCCTCATATGTTTAATTTCATTAGGGTCCACTTGTGCACCTTCATGAGATACAATATGACCCAAATATTCCACTTCTCGAACCCCAAAGGCACACTTGGAAGGCTTTGCATAAAGTCTTTTCTCGTCCAATAGTTGTAATACTTTTTCAACATGATGTACATGCTCTTCCCAAGATTTTTTGTAGATTAGTATGTCATAAAAAAATACTAACACAAATATTCTAAGGAAGGGCTTGAAAATATAATTCATCAATCTTTGAAATGTTGAAGGTGCATTTGCAAGTCCAAATGGAATAACCCAAAACTCATAATGACCTTCATGTGTTATAAAAGTCATTTTAGGAATGTATTCCTACATCATTCTGATTTGATGATATCCTAAACAAATATCCATCTTAGTGAAATAAATTTCTCCATGTAACTCATCTAATAATTCATAAATGGAAAGAATAGGAAACTAATCTTTGATGGTCATTTTGTTGATTTGTCTATAATTTGGATACATACACCATGAACCATCCCTTTTTTGTAACCATCACCACTAGTGAAGAGAAATAAATTTGGCTAGGTTGAAATATGTTGGCCTCTAAAATTTCCTAGATCATGTGCTCATTCTCACTCTTCTATGCATATGGATACATGTAAGGAATAAGGTTAGGTGGTATACTTCTTGGTTGCAAATGAATAACATGGTCATGATCTCGGGCTGGTGGAATACCCGTAGGAATTTCACCAAATACCATGGAATTATTGTTTATAACTATTTGGAGGTATAATGGAGCAATGGATGTAAATGTTTTAACATCAAGTGAGAAAAATTGTGCAATTGCAACTTGGTGTCACTTTTTGAGTAATTTTGTCATGATATTAGAGCTTATCACTTTACAGGGTTTCCCTTAGATACCTCTAATCTCAATTTCCTTTCCTTTTGAGGAAAACCTCATGAAAATATCTTGAAGCTTAAGGACCATTACCCCCAATGATTGTAACTGTTGGACCCTTAATACAACATCAACATCCCCCATTTGGATGAAAATCATAGGGTTATATAGAAAATAGTCCCTCACGTTGAGATTAATACTATGGCATTTCCATGAACAATTGATGGTACCCATATCTACAGTCATTACTTTAAACTCTAGTGTGAGATATACAAAGATATTGAGATCTTTTGATAATTTATAACCGATGAAATTACGTGTACTACCAAAATCAATCAATATTGCTACCCTTTTGTTTTTGAAGTATCCTTGTATCTTGAGGGTTTGTGGAGTATTGATGTTGGCCAATGCATGACAAGTTATTGTTGATTAATTGGATTGGCTGTAATTAATTTCAACCCTTGAAGCAAGTCCGGTAGAAAATTCTGGTATCCCAATAATATGGTTAAGGAACTTCAGTTTGATTGATGTATAATGGTATTAAGATTAATATATTTGTAGGTAAAACTATTCTATATGGATAGTACATGTCATGCCATTTCCGGTGATATGTGGAATGCCACATAAATCCTCATAGTTAGAGAATTATGTCCTTATGAAGTTGGAGAACCTTCATGAGTTATCTAGAAGGTCAATAAAGTCAAATTATTCTAGAATCTCCTAGAAAAAGTTGACTAGTCAAGTGGGTGAAACTAGGAGTTAATCATGGGTTAAGTTGTTGCAATAAGAAAATAATTAAAAATAATTTAGTTGCAACTAGAAGTGGAGAATTTACTATTTTTAGCAGAGTGGGTTAGAAGTGGACAAGTGGTTAGAAGTGGGTTAGCCCTAAAATAAGGAAATTGGGTTAAGTTTGTTATAAGGTAACCCCTTGAGGAAGTTACATGGAAGTATAAATAAGAGAGAAAGGCTCTCCTATTAGCACCTATTGAGAACATTGAATATCTATTATTTTGTAAGGTTTATTGCAAGTACTCATTGATACATATGAATTTACGCAAGTCTAAGGTAGCACAAATGGTTGATGACAAAATTTTTAGAATTATAGAAAATACTGAAAAAATCATAGATCTCGAGGTGTATGTGGGCTGCATTGGAGAAGGGTGTGTACATACATGGGTTTTCAATGGGCATGTACATGTGAGAAAAGACACAAAAAATTGAGAAGATAAAGATGCTAGGTATCTAGAGTCTGAAACAAGCTCCCAAGAAGGTCTACAATGATCAGGTACAATAGATCTGTCTACAGGTTCAAAATATATGAATTATTTATATAAGTAGTTGGATTTTGTTGTATACATAAGAATTGGTTATGGGGGTTTTAGGATTTACCCTAGAGATGATATTGGTTGGATAGGACTTATTGTATAATTTAGACTACTTAAATACAGTGTTGGTATAATTTATCATTGGTACATATTGTTAGTATTGAGGCATATCTTGTATTTCTTGGAATATGGTTAAGGGTTTTTCTAGTACATGGTTGAGAGCTTGTATTTTTGAAGTAGTTGATGTATTGAAATGTTGTACATCGGTTAGGGTTTGGTGTCTAGTCCATGTGAGGGTTATTATACTTGTTCATGATTATACACACTTGAATGACACATGACTAAAGAGATATAGATGCACTTGGTTAAGGTATTTCTATGAGGATGTATGCATAGGGAAAAACTAGAGTCTGGGCATAATGACAAGTTACATGTTGATGTGACAGAGGCAACAAAGGGTCATTTTTTTCTATAAAAAAGAAAACCCTAGTTTTTAGAAGGCGTAGGCATGATGTAGTTTAGAAAGGTCGTGTACATATGTGGGTTGCAGTAGAGAAAGGGCACATACACATGCATGCTGCAACACATAAAGGTCACATACCTATTGGGTTTTTTTGGTACATGAAGAGTATAGGTACATGGTGGTTATAGGTTTTTGGCACAAATTGGTATAGGTTTACATTGGTATATCTCACAGCGATAGTGTGGAAATGTTTTCATCATTTTACTTAGATTTTGGGGCGACAAAACATGGCAATGATAGGTGGTTTTAGTCATATTTTTTTTGTATTCAAAGAGCATAGGGGGTTGTATCCTCCTTCTGATTGTAGCCATGGAATTGGGGAGTTAGAGATTCCCTTAGGTTGTAGCCTGAAAATATAGGGTGTCGGAGCCTCCTTCCAGATGCAGCTAGAGAACAAAGTTGGTGCTTCCAATGAATGTAATTCTTAAATACATATAAGAAAAAACATTTCGTGGTTTTCTCCTACATTGGTTTTCCACATAAAAATATTGGTGTATTATGCATATGTGTGATTTGTTCATTGTTTATGGTTTATTTAACCTGCACTTATTGGATGATAATGTTACATTGATCATAAAGATAAATAACACTTACATATTGTAGTTAAAATGATTAAAAGTCTCGATTATTGATTCACCCCCCACCCCCTCTTAGTAATCCAACAATTGGTATTAGAGCTAGTTCCTTCATAAATAAATTTAACCACTAAAAGGTAGATCATGGAGAGAAACACTATGTATTAAAATGGAATTCCACAGTTTGATGGGAAAAATTATGCATTATGGAGAAGAAGGATGAAAACATATGTACAATCACGAGGATTTGAGGTTTGGAAATCATTTGTAGATGGATATAAAGAACCAAAAGTTCCTCCAACAAATGAAAATAGAAGGAAACTTGTCTAAAAACTTCAAAAGACACAAATGCACTTATGAATGGTATTTGTGATTCGATATATGTCAAAGTTATGCATTATAGCTCCGCTAGTAAAGAGAATTGGGAAAAACTTCAGAATATTTATGAAGGAGATGCAAAATTCAAGGAAACAAAGCTTCAAACTTATAGAGGTCAATTTGAACAACTAAATATGAAGGAATATGAGAATATTGTAGCTTACTTATTACGATTTGATGAAACAATGAATTCAATCATAGGATTGGGAGAAGAAGTTGATGAATCTATAATTGTTCAAAAGGTACTAAGATATTTTCAATGAGATTTAATATTAAGATCTCAACACTAGAAGAAAGAGAAGATATAGACTCAATAAGCATGGATGAACTACATGGAATTTTCACAACCTATGAAATGAGAAATGAATAGGATAATCCATGTATAAAAGAAGTAACATTCAAAGTATCCAATAAGTCAAAGAAAAAGGGAAAGAAAAAGGAAAAAGAAGATAGCAACGTCAATGACATCTCGAAACATCATGAATAAGTAGCCAACTTTGTCAAAAAACTAAAAAAGGGAACCAATGACAGATATAGAAGTAAGCTTTCATTTATTTGTTTTAATTGTTATGGTATTTGTCATTTTTCTAAAATATGTCCTCATAATAAAAATAAAATAAATGAAGAAGATGATTCAAATAAAAAACAAACATATAAAAGAAAAAAAACCAAAAAGAAATTCTTCAAAAATGTTTCTGCACCAAAGAAGATGACTCCTCATCAGACAAAGTTGAAGTCAGTGAAAGTGAGACAGAAAGAGTTATATTCATGGAAATATAAAACTCTGATAAAGAAGACAAAGAAGAAGAATATGAAGAGGCAAAAGTTGACTACAAAGAAGAATTGTTGACTGCCATAGATGTTATAAAAATGGAAAAGAATAACAACAAATCACTATAGGAAGAATTGAAAAGAAAAGTGGAAACACAAAATTCCAACTCTGAAGAATTGGAGCAGATGATCTCTAATCTAAAAAATCAAGTTGAAGAAGACAAAAGAATCGAAGAAGCACTTAAAGAACATTTGGAAGAAAAGGATAAGATCATTGGAAATTTGGAAGCAAAGATTGTTACATTGAGAAAATACCTTCAATATAAAAATATGAAGAACAACTAAAAGGTTTTGGATAATATTATAAACAGTCAAAGGCCACATCATGACAAGTTTGGGCTAGGATACAATCAAACAAAAAGAGGCTCAAGCTCCAAAACTCTTGGTCAATAAACCCAACCAAGAAGCTATGTAGAGACAGTTAGAGGAGACAAGAAGTTTTACAGGGAATATCACAGGGACACTCCTCCACCTAGAAGATTCTAATTTTAGAATCAAAGACAGTCAGAAATAAGTAGGCCTCAGAAAGAAGAAGAAGAATTAAGAATAGTAACTCCCTTTATAATATCTTCCACTCCTACGTATCGAACTATGTTTTTTGGTTTAATTTATGCATGTAATAATTTTGGACATAAAGCTGTAAATTGTAGAGCTAATAATAGGAACAGAAACAACCTTGAAAGTCATGCAAAAAATGGCTATCCAAGAAGGCCTAGTGAAACATAGAGAAGAATCTACAATAGGTTTGAATCATTGAGCACTAACATGAATGATACAAGTGAAACAAATTTGGACACATGGCCAAATATTGTAGAATGAAAGACCCTCCTACAGAATCACAACATAATAACAACAATCACAGACAAGAACCTAAACATAGAATATGGATAAGAAAGCATAATCAGTTTAACAATAAAGAATGCACACTCGCTTTACAAGCTAAAAAACATAAATGTGGTTGATATGTTGATAGTGGTTGCTCAAAGCACATTATAGGTGATGAAGATAGGTTTCTTACAATTAGAAAGGAAACAGATTGACAAGTGTCCTTTGGAAACAACGACTCAACTAGAATCATTGGAAAGGGAAAAGTCATAATTGGAAACAAGAATACCAAGACAAAAAATGTTCTACTAGTGGAAGATATGAAACATAATATTCCAAGTGTAAGTCAAATGTAGATCAAAAACTTATGTTCGATTCATATAAGTGAGATATAAGAAAAGTAGGTTCAAGCAAATTGATTGCAATAACTGTAAGAACTTCAAGCAACATATATGTACTAAGTAAAATTGGAAATGAAAAGTGTTTTTTAGGAAGGAAGATGAAGTTTGGCTATGGAACATAAGAATGGGTCACATAAACTTTGATAACCTCGTCAGATTAAAAAAAAGGAAGCAGTCAGGTAAATTCCCTAGATCATGAAGCCAACCAACACATTATGCAAGAATTGTCAATAAGGAAAGAAAACAAAGACCAAGTTCAAATCAAAGGAATACTCCACAACAAGACCACTGAAAATTGTGCATTTTAATCTAGTTGGACCAACTAGAACAAAGGGTTTAAAAGGTGAACAATACTTTATGTTATTGGTTGATGATTATACAAGAATGACTGCATTTTGTTTTCTTAGGAAGAAATGCATTTGAAAACTTCAAGGTATACAAGGAAATGATTGAAATTGAAATGGATTCAAAAATCAAATGTTTGAGATCAAAAAACGAAGAAGAGTTTAATTGTAATACCCATGTTTCCCCCATTTTTTAAATATAACTATAACTATACAAAAGACAATGACAGACCAAATATGTGTGAATGTTTGATTTGATGAACCCCTGTATAAAAGGGTCAACATATGAATTTATGTTATTCATAGAATTTCAATATTAGTTGCACAAGTTTTGAAAGGGGGGAATTTTTCCAAGATAGACCATGAATTCCATGAGAGAGATGGTGTAGGGAAACCAAGTATGGTTGATATGACCCTCACCAAAAAAGTTCCTACTGGGAGTAATTTCTCAACAATCCTTTGACCCAGAAACGAATTACTAGTCAGGATAGTAGCTAGAAGGCCATCCTTAAGAGTTAATGAGGAGATGGGGCAGGGTACCCATCTATAAGGATTCCAGGCCTGACCATGAATTGGGATTTATACCCACGCAACCTTGCTAAGGAAGGAAAGAAATGAGGTAATTTGGGGACAGAGAGAGATTTGCAAGATAACAAAATAGAGAAAACACTCTCCCAAGAAGGGAAGTGAATAGACTTTGATTCTAAAGTTGGGAAAGGAAAGATGATAAATAAGCTCGATCTATCTGTAAGAATATTGGGGCAAGGTTTCGCTACAAGATGATAAACGAGGTTGACGAGTGACTAAGGAAGTACTTGTGGAGACCTACTTGCTTAGAGCAGATAAAACCAGTGCCCAGTTTATATGGGAGAATGAGAGTAACTTTCGTCCCTGACTATTGTGGAGCAAAGAAAAAGAATCTCTCTCAAGCATCATGGTATAGCTCAAGGGTGACTAGTGGTAAATCCAGTAGGAGTGGTTGTGCTTATGGTTGAGAAGAAACATGCACCCCTTTCATCAGTTCCTTTACATTTTCCAGTTCTGATAAGTGTTTTCATACTCTGTGTCTTATATTGGATGTGATGATGAAATGTTTGTATTTATGATCCAATATCTCAATATTTGAATAGTTATTAGAAATTCTCTTTGATTTCTGTAAACTATTATATCTATGTGATCTTGGACTTATCTTAGTTTAACTATTAGAGAGTCATGGGACATGAGTCCAAATGAGATTCAAGGTAGGATCGACTGAAATGTCTAAGTCCTACAAACCATGTGAAGTTTACTTAGAAGGAATGCTAATTCTAAATTTAGTGGGAGAAGGGAATTTTTCCCTTAGGCCATTCATCCATCTAACCAAGGGTTCATGCCCATGTTATTAACTCCCTTTTTGAAAAAAGGGATTTTCACTTAGCCCCTAAGTTTTCCCAAAGGACCCGTATGACCAACACCTAGGAACCCTGCGTTACTCTGAAAGGAACTAGCTCATTCAAATTTCGGACTTCAGGACTTATGACTTAACAATCCTTTTGTTAGCGACATTTCTTGTCCTAGGCACAAGGGTATTTGGGTCTGCAAGTTGATCAAGGAGCGCCCGAGCAGAGCATGGAAAAATCTCATTTTACGACTTCCAATCAAGTGAGTGACAAAATTAGGTTGTCAATGGCCTAGATTCATCCATAGGAGCAGATCGACGATCGGCAGAAAATCGCGGTTAGCGGAGTTGTGTCGGGATTAGTGCGATGGGTAGCGTCTATATACGTTCAAGAAGGATCTCGACCGTCCATCCAAAAGGACACGTGGTTCACAATTGACTTAAAGGGGGCATGCATCTGGGTGGCTAGGATCTGCGCGCTCAGATATATGGTCAGGAGCGGATTCCAGAGCCCCCCCACCTTTCTACCTTTAAAC
>JZKD02S1402342.1:0-11263 GCA_000966675.3 Picea glauca
ATCTTCCTTCACATACATTGTAGTTGTTGTCAAGCAAAAAAAACGTCGTTTAGGGCCTTAAAATGACCCCAGAAGTTTGGGACTCAAAAAATTGTAGAAAAATTTCCAAGATGTGGAACCATTCTGAATTAGTGGAACATGTGGGTGGCCATCGGTATCCACCTAGATCAATCCCCCCCCCTTTCCCTAAGAAACAATGGTCCTCGTTATCCACTGAGTTGCACTAGTTGGATTTGCAGTTGAGCCACCAAAGACTGAGCAATCTATTGCTCCGAATTCAGTGTTCAGAAGTTCAGCCAGTCTATTTGACCAAATTTTTTCCACATTTTCATACCCTATGGGGAATTGTAATAAAATGACTTAAGAATTTGGTTTTTGTAAAAGGCTTAGCTACCCAAGGATTAGACACTAGTACTTTACTCTAGAGTATTTTTTTTTACTTGCTAATTATATCTTGCTCTTTAAGCGAAATATAATTTTCGAGTTTTTTCACTCAATAACCTCCAAAGATGGAGTAATTGTACTATCAGATATGACTTGGGGGGTGTTTTAAGTCCATATTGTTATGTATATAACCATGTTAAGCATTATCCTCGAGTTTTATGGAAATGAGCTAAGTCCCCCTTAGGATTTTTAAATTTTTTCAGTTAATAAAAAAAATTCCCATAAAAAGGAATGTTTTTAATTGTAATTTGAAGTTGTATTAAAAACGTGGTACTAGGAAGCATTATATGCCTTGGGGATGCTCATTTTTTAACCTAGAGCACCCATTTTACTTAAGTACCCACTTTTGTGAGTGAAATTAATGATTTTAATCACTAAAAAGGCAATTTCACTCTCAAAAGCCAAAAAAGACATAAAAAATAAGAAATGCTAAATTTTAGCAAAGTTGTCGGAAACATGTTTTGACATGTTTTTAGTGAAATAAAGCCTAAAAGGCTGTGTGGCAGCCAAAGGGAAGCATCTATTGGATAAAGACCTGAGTCAAAAGGCATATACTTATCATTTGTGGCATGTGGTCAAAGAGGGGGTGTGCCCCTCTCAAGAGGGTGCATTCTAAGAGTGGGCAGCGTACCTCTTGAGAGGTGGCGCCCCTCTATCTCCCTCTTCCTTTCCAAGTGGCGACTTATTGAGTGTGGGGAGAGGTGGTAGCCATCTCCCTCACACTTGGCATCCATGTTTTTCCACTCGGTGCGCCCCTCTTCTCCACTTGGTGCACCCTCCTCACTTGGGCATGTTTCCCTCTTCCTATATAATAAAGCAACCTCTCCATTGTTGAGTTAGTTGGAGCTATAGGAGGATTGCTATTGTAATATCATGTGTACTATCATTTTGTTTGGAGAAAAAGGCTTTCGAGGCTATTTTTGATGATCAAGCTTCATGTGTGGATCTTATTTGTCAATTGTGTGCCAATTTGTGAGGTAATGTGCTTTGTTTTTCTTGCTTAATTGTTATATTGTGGCCTTCAAGTGGAGTTTTCTCCAAGAAGGGTAAGATTAGAAGAGATAGGTTTCTTTATAATCTTGTTGTTTAATTGTATATGAATATTTTATGTTGCATATCCATTTCGGTTAATGTTTATGCTTTCTTAAGATTTCTTATGCAAGAAACACCATTCTACTAATAGTTTATTGGCAGGAACTATCTAAGTGTGCAAGATCTCACAACTTGAAGAGGAGGATAGGCACTGTTACACTCTCTTCTCCTTCAATCTTTCAAGAAAGACAAAAAGACCCTCTTTGATACATCAAGAAGACCCCACATTGCCCAAATTTCCAAGGCTTTGAAGATCTTCCTTTTTCTCTTTCTCAATACTTCATCATTTCTTTGGTTACCTTAAAGATCTTATATGTAAATCATTTGAATCTGATTTAAAGCTTAAAGATATTTAGTTTCAATTTTGCATATATGGGAAAAGCTAGATCTATTTTTTGCATCTAAAAGTTTACATTTTAAAGCATAAGATCTAAAGTAGGAAAAGAACTAGTTTTGTCAATTTTCTCTTCTAAATTCATAAAGGATAAAGATAGTCTCTTTTTCTAGGTGCTTCAGTTATATATTTGGCATTTTAGTGCTTGCAATTTGTTGCCTTAAAACAATAGCAAAAGATCCTAAGGAAGCAAGCTTCTAGCTTGATTCCTTAGTTCCTTTTCGTAAATTTCAATAAAGTTTAACTTATAAAATTTTGGGCTTCTTATTACTAATACCCCAAGACACCTTTAAAACGTTTTTGGGCATATTGTACCTTGGTTTGCTTGTTGTTTTGTGTAGGTTTGCGGAAGAACAAAGGGATACGCTGCCCAAATCTTGAAGATTAGGAGCTTCCAAGACCCCCAAAACTACCTTACACCTTTGGGAAATATTGTAAAAGCCTAAATTTCATTTTTGATCCATTTTATAAGGATCCAAGCTCCCTTAGAAGGAGATTATTGTAACTGAAATATTAAAAGAATGGGCTATGCAGTGCCCCAGAGGTGGTGTCTTGTGGCGTGATTGAGGTTTTCTCTAAGTTCTTTTCATTTTTTCTTTCATAACTAAAAAGGACAAAATATAAACAATAATCTTTAGTTTAGTTTCATTTCAAATCAAATTTTGCATAATAATCACAATTTTATTTAGTTTCTCTTTTGCAAAGTAGAACACTAGTTGCTATTTTAGTTTTCTTTTCTGCAAATTCAAAGTTGGAAAATAAACCGTCCCCTCAACTCCTCATAAGAGGTTGGTTAGTGAGGAATTAGTAATTAGAAAACATTTTCATTTCAACAATTTTACTTTCTTGTTTAAAATAAACCATCCCCTCAGCTATTGGTGTTGTTCCTAACCCTTCCAGTTGTGATCTTGTCTCGATCTTCTGGGAGTAAGTTCCATACACATTGGGCTGGTCAGTGTGGAGTAGTAATAATAGGACAATCTTAAAAGAGGACTATTGTTTGGTTTAAAGAACCACCTAGGGGGAGTGTGCGAAGTTTCACCGAATAACTCGGGCTTGTTCCCCTCAATGTTGGACCTTCGATACCTCTAGTGGGCTTGTTGGTGAAACCATTGGATTTTGACAAGTTCCCAACAAATCTTTGAGCTAAAAGGATAACCTCTCTAGAGGCCAAATTTAGTTTAGCTTGCTTTACTTTCACAATCTCATTAATCTACTTTCAAAAGACAATCTAATAAAACACATGTTCAACAACTACCCACAATATGTTTAAGGCACTGGTCTCATTTCACACTATACAAAGCCATTTTCTTCAAGTACTTTTATTTCTCAAGAACTTCTCATTTATCTTGAAGTATTTCATTATTTACTTGCATCTTGTTATCTTAAGTATCATTTTTATGCAAGTACTTCTTTATGTATATGTGATTGTGGCGGTTGATTGATATATGCTCTCGGAGTAGATTTACTTTACATATTGTCTTTTTTAATAAACTCCTAGATTTATTTCTTGTACTTAGATTAGTTGAAGCCATAGATTATTTTCTTAGGGACTACCCCTCTTGGCTTCGCTAGGAGTTGGCCTACACGGAGGAGTTGAGGATTAGGTGACAACATCTTAACTCTAACTTGCCCCCAAGGACACACCAAGTGGATTGAATATTTCTTCCACGTTACCCAGATGTGTATAAAGGCAACAACATTTTGGTCAAATAGACCGGTTGAACTTCTGAACATTGAATTCTAAGCAATAGATTGCTCAGTCTTTGGTGGCTCGACTGCAAATCTAGCTAGTGAAACTCAGTGGATAACATTGGCTCCATATGGGGATGTGTGCTTGATATTTTTTATAAAAAGGAGAGCATGCTAGAATCCATAATATGTGACCTACATTACAAATGTCTCACCAAAAACAACATAAGCAACACATGTATATGAAAACCAACAATTTAAGATACATGTTACACTAATAACAAAAGAAAATGAAAATGTTGCAGAAATAAAATATAAAGAGGAAGGGTTAGAGAGATATGTTATAAGGGATGCCCCCATGGGCATCATATATCATCATTGAAGAGAAATTTGAGAAGTTGTCTGCTCATTGGTTGATTTAACCTTTCCATTGTCCAAATGGCTAAAGTAGAAAACATATGAACCAACCATGTTATGGATGAAACAAGACCTCAGATGTCTGAAGAATCCATGTTCGAGATGACTCGTTGAAGATCCTTTTCCAAGCTTGATCAACTTGGAGTTTTTCCTGGGAATAGACCACCCAAGAAACATGTGTCTTTCTTTATTCAACCAAACTTTGAAGTTTGGCGAGCCTTGTGATTTTTTTATGAATCTCTGCATTGGACTGTTATGATGGAAGGCCAACCACTACTCATAATGATCCATAATTGATACACTAAAGTTGTCTTCCATTTTCCCATTATCTGTTATTAAATCATTTGACGGTTGAGATATTGGAACTAGAATTGTCAAGGAATTTGCTTCAAGATCATCATAATTGTCGAAGATCTTCTCTGAGGAGATGGACTCTTTAGGAGGAGGGTGGGGAGTTGAATTATCTGGATTTTCAATAACTTCAAACTCAATTTTCTTTGTTTCCTCCTAATCAATTACTGATTCATCTATAGGCTCTTCTGGAATTTCCAGGTGAAATTCCTTTCCTTGTTCACTATGAAGCTCTGGCTCTATAGAGTCTGAATATTCAATACAAGATTTTTCCTCTGCAAGGCGAGTTTCCATGGCCTTTAAATGATTTGCATAGATAAATTGCATGGCCTGAATGACTTCTTTAAATTTCTTATTAGAATCTGGTGAAGCATCTTTATTATCTGAGCTGACTATCTTTATATCCAGAGGTTCCTTCTCCTTCCACTTTTCCATAAAAGCATCAATCAATTCATTACAAGTTTTAACTTGGTTATCCTTGAGCTCTGTGAACCAATCAAGATTATTATCATCAAAGGACAAGATAAACAACTTTATTTTTATATCTCCATATAAGGAATTGCAACACCATTTATTAAAGCAATGGGAAACTCTCTTAACCTGACGTCTAGCATCAACAATATTATTACTTTGAAAACGAGGCAAATTTTGTAAAGCATTTTCTAGAATCACATGTGGATAACCACTTATTGCAGAAAAATCAATAGGTCTATAAAGATCATCCATTTCTAAACTAGACTTATCAGATAAAAAGAAAAAGGAAAAAAGTTTGTCAGAAATGGATTGTGACCCAAAAATTATAAGGATCCTATGAGAAGAAAGCTTGGCTAACCTCCTCCAAAAACCCTTTCTGGTTCAAGGATGAAGCTAATCAAACCGTGATTTCCTCCTTGCAAAATACTTTGTCAAATTATTTTGAAGTGGAATCGCCAGATGATCGAGTTTATTCTAAAAAAACAAAAAGCATCAAACAAAGCAAAAAAACAAAAAGGAAAACAATTTTTTTTACTCTGGGAATATAAATATTTATCCCCGGTAGCGGCGCCAAAAATATTGTCGCCTTTATACACACCTCGGTATCGTGGAAGAAATTTTCAATCCACTTGGTGTGTCCTTGGGGGCAAGTTAGAGTTAAGGTGTTGTCACCTAATCCTCAACTCCTCCATCCAGGCCAACTCCTAGCGAAGCCAAGGGGGTACTCCCTAAGAAAATAATTTATGGCTTGAACTAATATAAGTACAAGAAATAAATCTAGGAGTTTATTACAAAAGACAATATGTAAATTAAATCTACTCTAAGAGCATATATCAATCAACCACCACAATCACATATACATAAAGAAGTACTTGCATAAAAAGGATACTTAAGATAACAAGATGCAAGTAAATAAGGAAATACTTCAATATAAATAACAAGTGCTTCAGAAATAAAAGTACTTGAAGCAAATGGCTTTGTATAGTGTGAAATGAGTCCAATGCCTTAAAAGTATCATGGGAAGTTGCTGAACACGTGTTTTATTAGATTGTCTTTTGAAAGTAGATTAATGAGATTGTGAAAGTAAAACAAGCTAAACTAAATTTGGCCTCTAGAGAGGTTCTCCCTTTAGCTCAAAGATTTGTTGAGAACTTGTTGAAACCCAATGGTTTCACCAATAAGCCCACTAGAGGTGACAAAGGCCCAACACTGAGGGGAACAAGCTCGAGGTATTCAGTGAAACTTCCCACACTCCCCCTAGGTGGTTCTTTAAACCGAACAATAGTCCTCTTTTGAGATTGTCCTATTATTACTACTCCACACTGACCAACTCGACGTGTATGAAACTTACTCCTAGAAAATCGAGACAAGCTCACAACTGGAAGTGTCAGGAACAACAACAAGAGCCGAGGGGATGGTTTGTTTTCAACAAGAAAGTAAAATCGTTGAAATGAATTTTTTTTCTAATTACTAAGTCCTCACTGACCAACCTCTTACGAGGAGTTGAGGGGACAATTTATTTGCCAACTTTGAAATTGCAGAAAAGAAAACTAAACTAGCAACTAGTGTTCTACTTTGCAAAAGGGAAACTACTCTAAGATTGTGATTATTATGCAAAATTTGATTTGAAATGAAACTAAACTAAAGATTATTGTTTATGTTTTATTCTTTTTAGTTATGAAAGGAAAAATGAAAAGAACTTAGAGCAAAACCCCATCACGCCACAAGACACCACCCCCCTGGGGGAAACGAAACCGGGGCGTTGTATAGCCCACTCTTTTATTCTTTTGGTTGCAATAACCTCCTTCTAAGGGATCTTGGATCCTTATAAAATGGATCGAAAATAAAATTTAGGCTTTTACAATATTTCCCAAAGGTGCAAGGTAGTTTTTGGGGGTCTTGGAAGCTCCTAATCTTCAAGATTTGGGGATCATATCCCTTTGTTCTTCCGCAAACCTGCAGAAAACAACAAACAAACCAAGGTACAATATGCCCAAAAACTATTTAAAAGTGTCTTGGGGTGTTAGTAATAAAAAACCCAAATTTTTCTAAGTTAAACTTTATTGAAAATTACGAAAAGGAACTAAGGAATCAAGCTAGAAAGCTTGCTTCCTTAGTATCTTCTGTTGTTGTTTTAAGGCAGCAAATTACAAGCACTAAAATGCCAAATATATAAATGAATCACCTAGAAAAAAAGACTATCTTTATCCTTTATGAATTTAGAAGAGAAACTGACAGAACTAGCTCTTTTCCTACTTTAGATCTTATGCTTTAAAATGTAAACTTTTAGATGAAAACAATAGATCTAGCTTTTCCTATATATGCAAAATTGAAACTAAATATCTTTAAGCTTTAAATTAGATTCAAATGATTTGCATATAAGATCTCTAAGGTAACCAAAGAAATGATGAAGTATTGAGAAAGAGAAAAAGGAAGATCTTCAAAGCCTTGGAACTTTGGGCAATGTGGGGTCGTCTTGATGGATCAAAGAGGGTCTTTTTGTCTTTCTTGAAAGCTTGAAGGAGAAGACAGTGCAACACTACCTATCCTCCTCTTCAAGTTGTGATATCCTGCACACTTAGATACTTCTTGCCAATAAACTATTAATAGAATGGTGTTTCTTGCATAAGAAATCTTAAGAAAGCATAAACATTAATCGAAATGGATATGCAACATAAAATATTCATATACAATTAAACAACAAGACTATAAAGCAACCTAGCTCTTCTAATCTTACCCTTCTTGGAGACAACTCTACTTGAAGGCCACAATCTAACAATTAAGCAAGAAAAACAAAGCACATTACCTCACAAATTGACACACAATTGACAAATGAGATCCACACATGAAGCTTGATCATCAATAATAGCCTCCAAAGCCTTTTATTCCAAATAGAATGATAATACAAATGATATTACAATATCAATCCTCCAATATCAATCCTCCAATAGCTTCAACTACTCAACAATGGAGAGGTTGCTTTATTATACAAGAAGAGGGAAACAAACCCAAGTGAGGAGGGCGCACCAAGTGGAGAAGAGGGGTGCACCAAGTGGAAAAGGATGGATTCCAAGTGTGAGGGAGATGGCTGCCACCTCTCCCCACACCCAATAAGTCGCCACTTGGAAAGAAAGAGGGAGATAGAGGGGTGCCACCTCTCAAGAGGTAGGCTTCCCACTCTTAGAATGTGCCACCTCTTGAGAGGGGCACGACCCCTCTTTGACCACATGCCACAAATGATAAGTAGATGCCTTTTGACTCAAATATTTATCCAATAGATGCTTCCCTTTGGATGCCACATAGCTTTTTAGGCTTTATTTCACTAAAAACATGTCAAAACACGTTTCCGACAATTTTGCTAAAATTTAACATTTTTGATTGTTTATGTCTTTTTTGGATTTTGAGAGTGAAATTACCATTTTAGTGATTAAAACCACTAATTTCACTCACAAAAGTGGGTACTTAGGTAAAGTGGGTGCTCTAGGTTAAAAAATGAGCACCCCCAAGGCATATAATGCCTCCTAGTACCAGTTTTTAAATACAACTTCAAATTACAATTAAAAAAATTCCTTTTTACGGGAAAAAAATTTATTAACTGAAAAAATTAAAATATCCTAGGGGGGACTTAGCACATTTCCATAAAACTCTAGGATAATGTTTAGCATGGTTATATACATAAGAATCTAGACTTAAAAAAAAAACCAAGTCATACCTGCTAGTACCATTACTCCAACTTTGGAGGTTTTTTTAGTACCATTAATTAGCAAGTAAAAAAAAACACTCTAGAGTAAAGTACTAGTGTCTAATCCTTGGGTAGCTAAGCCTTTTACAAAAATCACATGCTTAAGTCATTTTATTACAATTCCCCATAGGGTATGGAAATGTGGAAAAAGTTTGGTCAAATAGATCGGCGAAACTTTTGAACACTGAATTCTAAGCAATATATTTCTTAGTCTTTGGCGGCTCAACTATAGATCCAGCTAGTGCAACGCAGTGGATAATAGTTCCCATTACATCGAGTCCCTCAATTAGATGTGAAAAATTCTAGTGAATCTTTCTCCTAGTGAGCCACTTTCCTTGGTGAAGAAACTGCCTTGCTTTGACAACCTGATAGAGTTGGATGCTTTGCTAGCGGGTGCCCTTCATCTTAGTGTTCATGATATGATCAACTGTCACATATTCAATGCAGTCAGGATTGATTTCTGTAGGGGCCAAGTGCTTGGTCGCATCTAAAAAGTCCAGGAGAGATGAAAAATATGGTCGAAGCAATTCCACATTAAATACTAGGTGCAAGCCAAGGAAAGGAAGAATAATTAATTCAAAAGAATTTTCATCCACAACCTTGGTGATGGTGTAAGGACCATATTGGAGTGGGAATAGCTTCCAATGGGGTCTTGTGAGGCACTTTTTTTGTAAATGAAACCATACCTTATCTCCGACCTGAAACTTGTGTGGTACTTGATGTTAATCATGGCATTGTTTGTACTTGGCATTGACTTTCTACAAAATATCATCAACTTGTTGTTGGATGTGTTGGATTCACTCATCAAATTTGGTTGCTCGATCAATCTCAATTTGAACACGGGAAGACTCTTCCTATGCATCCACAATGGGCAAAGCTACGTCATTGGGGCTAATGGTTGGAACCCCAAGCGCACCTGAAAAGGGTTGTGGCCAATAAAGTTGTGGAGGGATCTGTTGTAGCTATATTGAACATAAGGAAGGCTCTCATCCCATGTACGTATATGTTTGGAATTGTACATCCTAAGGATATATAAAATCATCATGTTGACGACCTTTGTTTGTCCATCAGTCTATGGGTGAAAGGCAATTGATTTGGTCAACTCAATGTCCATCATCTACCATAGGTTGGACCAAAATATACTCAAGAAACTACTATCTCAATCTAAAATAATGGTTTGTGGGAGCCCAAAATGAACCCATACACATTGAAAGAAGAGCTTGGTTGTGGCCTTATAAGTTGTGATGCTCTTCTTGTAGGGTGCCAAAACTGCCATTTTAGAGAATTGATCAATGACCATGAAGATAGTCATTCTCATGCTTGGTTGAAGAAAGAATGGACATGTAATCCATGGAGATGGACTCCCAAGGCCTATCTAGAGTAGGCAGAGGGGTGTACAACCCATGTTTCTTGATGGTGGTCTTGGCAATGGCACAGGAAGTGCAAGATTTGATGTATTTGTAGACATCTTGTCAAAGATTTGGCCATAAAAAATTCTTTTGCAGTACTACCATAGTTTTTTCCACACCAAAGTGTCTTGTCGCCCAACTGTAATGAGCTTCCCAAATCATCTTTGCATTCTTGCTTGAAGGAACATCGAGATGGCTTAGATGGCATAATAGTCCATCCCATAGATGAAAGTCTAGAACTAGTTTTCCTGTGCCTAATGTCTAATATGTAGCAACAAATTCAAAGTCATTATTGTATAATTGTGGCCACCTAGACGTGTCATGCCCACAAGAGTTAAGAACTGTGGTTAGTGCCACAACTAGGTGTAACACCTTGTTTCCCCTAATCTGTAAAAATAACTATACTGGCCAAATATTGTGGCAAACTCAGAAATGTGAATGTGTGATGTGTATGGACCTTGTGAAAAAGGTTGATGAATGTAAATAATATAATGAATATATTTAAATTGCAGGACTGCTGAGAGAGGGGGGGGGGGGTGTTGAAAAGAGACCATGATGGCTGAAGAAAGGTGGTGGAAGGCACCTATAATGGTGGCGTTAACTTCCACCGAAACCAATACCGTATTTGGACTTCACTGGCCCGAAGAACCAAGAGCGGCTCGTTGGCCTCGAATTAAATGACTTGTTAGGTTGGTAGGTAAATGGCTCCTCATGAGTAATGAGGGATGGGGGTGAACCGCCCATCCATAGAGTCCTCAGAACTGACCACCGCGAGGAAAATCGTGCCACACGCAACCTCGTCAAAAGGAGAAAAGGTAGGAAGAGTGGGCGATCAGGGCAGATGTGAGGGGAAGAGGAGAACTCTGGAAAAATACAGAGTGAGTGATAGTAGAGAAGAAGGAGAGTAACCTTCGTTCTCAGTCACTGGCAAACAAATGCAATCATGCAGCATCGTGGTCTCAGCTCGGGGGTGGCTAGTGGTAAACCCATTGGGAGTCGCTGAGCCTACGGTTGGGTGGAAACGAACACCCCTCCCAGCAGTTGCAATAACATCTGGTGTTGTTTCTGATAAGTGTTTTACATCTTGCATCTTGAAATGTATATACTGGCATTTATGATCATCTTGCATCTGAAAACTTATATGCTGACATGTATGCTCATAGTCTGTGTAGTTTATGAATGGTTTGAGTATAAGACTGCCTGTGTGGTGTTTTGATCAGAAATGATGGCTGCATGTTTTTATTGGAA
>JZKD02S1402353.1:0-11263 GCA_000966675.3 Picea glauca
ATTGAAACAAATTATTTTCTCATATTTTAAACATTTAAAAGAGAAAAATCTCCATAATGAATATCCTCATTAAACTAATCCAAGAACACCATGAAACTAACACACTTAAACAAAGAAACAACTTCTTGTAGATTTGAGATGTGACTATAAAGGCACAGGTTGAAGGAGATTTCTTATTACAAAACTCTTTATTTCAATGTTGGAAATGTTGTAGCCATATCTGTATTTGTACCCATGATGGAAAAGTCTGTTGATGTCAAAAGTAGGTTTCTTGCAACACATGGGAACATTGTCGTCTGGTTTCAGAAGCTCCCAATTTAATTCTTTAATTACGTCATTGATCATGGCGTTGATATGATTGAGAGCATCTTCCTCTATTGCTCCAGGATTGTCTTTCATGTAACAAGATATACTAGAAGCTTCTTCTCCATGGGCCCTATCTGCCTGCATTCACCATGCCAATACCATCATCATCCCATTTAAAATTAAAACCAAAAATGAATGGCAACATGCAATAAAAATTTCTTGCAATTGCTTTTGATAGGGAGTACCTTGTAGCGCCGTGTATCACCTCGTAATCGAAGGACAACACATGCCAAGTCATTGAGCTTCGATGGAAAGTCAACTTCCTTGAGGATTTAAGGAGGAAAGGGAATGCCCATTGTGAGCATGGGTTGCAATGCTGCTACTCAATGAGCAGAGATAACTTTCCCATTCTCGTAGTACTCCTCAAACGTTGGGAGATAACCAGTGGTGCTCTAGTTTGATTCTTGCATATATGAATCAAAACAATCCTCCCACTGTACACACAAGCAAATTCAGTAATCACTACCTAGTGGCTAATTTATCATTGTCAGAAGAAATATTTGTTGCATGAAATGTCAATGTCCATACAACCTGTTGAGCATAGTCGAGCATGTCTCTTCCTTGAGCCTTCTCTACCTCTCAATACATTTAATTTATGGTTTCATAAAGTATCATGTACACTCCTTTCATATATTCTGGAAGGCAATCTGTCACGGACGGATCCCATCTGGTCATTATACACACAAATATTTGTCAAGTCGGTTAGCGGATAAGCACACACATATTCTTCAAAAATTCTTTGGATTGATCAACACCACCTCTTAATTGTTGTTATGAAGAGTTCGAGCTCGTCAACTGTTCCAAAGAGGTTGTACATATCGTCGAGAATCATGATAACATGACTCACTTTTGCAGAGACAAGTCTGAATGCAGAATGGTGAGGTTCAAACACAATGGAAGAATCCCAAGTGTAGTATTCCACATGACGATGTCGAGTGAAGGTCATATGATGCGAACCCGAATCTTTCCACCATCTACACATACAAATTTAATGGAATTTACATTATTGTACTACTAAAATCGACTTAAGGAATATATTCACTGAAACACATGACATCACCTCAAGAGACAGTCTAACTCTCCCTTTTGTAAGGATTGAAAGATGTTGAACTCTAGTTTTGGAAGTTCTAGAATTTTCTCTGTCTTCATATATGATTTCCTGAACACAAAGAAAAGTATCCATTCAAAATACTTATAAATGAAAGAGGAGGTGTCAATGTGACTAAAATACAAAGCTATGAAAGGATGGTACTAGTCGTACATATTATGAGTGTCCTGTCCAAAGACGTCAATGTAATTCCTTGCTTCCAATCGTGGCAAATTTGTGTGCCAACCTTGTTCTAGAACGTCCCATGTCTGCAACTTGAAACACTAAAACGCATAAAGAAACCAACAAAAGTGGTCTATGTGTGAATAAGAAAATATGTAATATTAATATTCCTCACTCTCGTCAAATACTGGAGACCGTTATCTTTTGCAGAGCTTCGTTCAAATATTTTGGAGACCGTTATCTTTTGTGGAGAAGATTTCAGCCTCTTCCATGACTTTCTCATCGGGAAAGGAAATGAGGGAAGCCCGATATAAATTGACAATTCTTCTCATCTCTCCCTCTGTATCACTAGGAGAGCATGCAAATTGCCCATTTTGATCTTTGAAATGTTTCAAAACGTCTACAATCAAAAGATATTTTTTTATTAATCTTAGACAACAGTTTGGCCATCATTCTGAAAGAAATTCAATGAATGATTTATTAATAAAGTGTGGATATATACCTGCAAAGACCAGGTAACCATGTAGTCCACGAGTTCAAAGCCCCAAGGTANATACTAGAAGTTTCTTCTCCACGGGCCCTATCCGCCTGCATTCACCATGCCAATACCACCATCATTCCATTTAAAATCAAAACCAAAAATGAATGGCAACATGCAATAAAAATTTCTTGCAATTGCTTTTGACAGGGAGTACATTGTAGCACCGTGTATCACCTCGTAATCGAAGGACATCACATGCCAAGTCATTGAGCTTCGATGGAAAGTCAACTTCCTTGAGGATGTGAGGAGGAAAGGGAATGTCCATTGTGAGCATGGGTTGCAATGTCGCTACTCGATGAGCAGAGCTAACTTTCCCGTTTTCGTAGTACTCCTCAAACGTTGGCAGATAACCAGTGGCATATACGAATCAAAATAATCCTCCCACTGCACACACAAGAAAATTCAGTAATCACTACCTAGTGGCCAATTTATCGTTGTCAGAAGAAATATTTGTTGCATGAAATGTCAATGTCCATACAGCCTGTTGAGCATAGTCAAGCATGTCTCTTCCTTGAGCCTTCTATACCTCTCGATACATTTCATTTATGGTGTAGTAAAGTATCATGTACACTCCTTTCATATATTCTGGAAGGCAATCTGTCACGGACGGATCCCATCTAGTCATTATACACACAAATATTGGTCAAGTCGGTTAGCGGATAAGCACACAGATATTCTTCAAAAATTCTTTGGATTGATCAGCACCACCTCTTAATTGTTGTTGTGAAGAGTTTGAGCTCATCAACTGTTCAAAAGAGGTCATACATATCGTCGAGAATCATGATAACATGACTCGCTTTTGCAAAGGCAAGTCTGAATGCAGAATGGTGAGGCTCAAACGCAATGGAAGAAGCCCAAGTGTAGTATTCCACATGACGATGTCGAGTCAAGGTCATATGAGGTGAACCCGAATATTTCCACCATCGACACATACAAATTTAATGGAATTTACTTTATTGTACTACTAAAATCAACTTAAGGAATATATTCAATGAAACACACTACATCACCTCAAGAGACAGTCTAAATCTCCCTTTTGTAAGGATTGAAAGATGTTGAACTCTAGTTTTGCAAGTTCTAGAAGTTTCTCTGTCTTCATATATGATTTCCTGAACACAAAGAAAAGTATCCATTCAAAATACTTATAAATGAAAGAGGAGGTGTCAATGTGACTGAAATACAAAGCTATGAAAGGATGGTACTAGTCGTATGTATTATGAGTGTCCTGTCCAAAGACGTCAATGTAATTCCTTGCTTCCAATCATGGCAAATTTGTGTGCCAACCTTGTTCCAGAACGTCCCCTGTCTGCAACTTGAAACACTAAAATGCATAAAGAAACTAACAAAAGTGGTCTATGTGTGAATGAGCAAATATGTAATATTAATAGTCCTCACCTCTCGTGAAAGACTAGAGACCGGTATCTTTTGCAGAGCTTCGTTCAAATATTTTGTGGAGAAGATTTCAGCCTCTTCCATGACTTTCTCACCGGGAAAGGAAATGAGGGAAGCCCGATATAAATTGACAATGCTTCTCATATCTCCCTCTATCTCACTGGGAGAGCATGCAAACTGCCCATTTTGATCTTTGAAATGTTTCAAAACGTCTGCAATCAAACGATATTATTTTATTAATCTTAGATGACAGTTTGGCCATCATTCTGAAAGAAATTCAACGAATGATTTATTAATAAAATGTGGATATATACCTGCAAAGACCGGGTAACCATGTAGTCGAAGAGTTCGAAGCCCCAAGGCAGTTGAGTTATTATCAGGAACACTTTCTACCCCACATCCAATGCCCTTTTGGTTCCAATAACTGTAGGTCAAAAGAACGTGTCGTTATAATGCTGTGTATTCCTTATGTAAGCATAAATAAATAATGGTGACTGAACTGTAAACATAATCAAGGGCTGATTTTATCTCATTTCTGAAATGCTTTTCGATCCCCAAACGTTCAATGCTATTGACCATCCAAAGGTGTTGAATGAGATCATTGAGGGGAATGAATTCTTCGTCTTGCAATGGCATTGAATTGAACATCTTCTTTACTTCATCAATCAATCTGTTGGGAACCGACAGTAGGTATAAAGGTAGGTATAGAGGTAAGCTTCCTTTAATTTTTTTTAATTGTGATGGTATTGGTCATTTTTCTAACAAATGTGCTCATAATAAAAAGAGAAATTATGAAGGTTACTCAAAAGGCAAACAAACATATAAAGGAAAAAGAACTACAAATAAATTTTTCAAGAAAATATTATGCACCAAAGAAGACATCTTATCATCAGATGAAGATGAAGTCAATGGCAATGAGACAAGAAGAGTTCTATTCATGGTAGTAGAAGACTTTGATAAAGAAGACTCTGAAGAAGAATATGAAAAAGCTGAAGAAAAATATCAAGAAGTCGAAGAAAAAATTGAAGAGGCAGAAGTTGACTACCGAGAAGAATTGATGTGTGCCATAGAAGTTATCAGAAGAGAAAAGAAGAAAAAAAAGAAACTACAAGCGAAACTAGGCAAGAAAAAATATACTCAAGAACTAGAACAAATGATCACAAATTTGAAGGTTCAAATAGAAGAAGATAAAATAATTGAAGAATCACTCAAAGAACAGCGAGAAGAAAAGGATCAGAACATTGGAAATTTGGAAGCAGAGATTGTCACATTAAGAAAGGATATTCAAAAGAAAAATATGCAGAATAGCTCAAAAGTTTTGGATGACATTATCAACAGTCAAAAATCTCATCTTAACAAGTGCAGACTTGGATACAATCAAACAGAAAATGGATCAAGCTCCAAAACAACAAAGCAAGAAACATATTCAAAAGGCTATGCAGAAACAATCAAAAGGGATAAGAAGATATACAAGGGGGATTAAAGGGACACTCCTCCACCGAGAAGATTCAGATTTTAGAATAAACAACAGACAGATAGGACTCAAGAAGAAGAAGGATTCATAAGAGCACCTCCTTTCAGAAGATCTTCAACTCCTGGGTATCATACTATATTTTTTGGTTTATGTTATGCATGTAATAATTTTGGACATAAAGTTGTGAATTGCAAAGCTAACAAAAGGAACATAAACAACTTTGAAAGTCATACACAAAAGGGTTATCCGAGAAGGCCTAGTGAAACACAGAGAAAAAGTTACAACAGGTTTGAATCTTTGAGCACTGAAGTGGAATGTTAAAAATGTAACAACTTTGGACACATGACCAAATATTGCAGAATGGCAGACCCTCCTAGTGAACCGCGACAAAATAACAACAGTCACAGACAAGAACTTCAGAAAAGGACATGGATAAGAAAGCAAAATCAGTATAGCAATAAAGAATGCACACTCGCTCTACAAGCTAAGCAAATATTCACCTTGGAATAGAACAAATTTCATCGACACAGAATAAAACATTTCCCAAAGCCCACTTGAGTACAACATTGTAGTCACAACTCTATGACAAATGATAAAAGAAACTGTAGCTGCTTGAGAGAAAATATGGTGTGTCCGGATAGACACCAAAACCATCGGGAAAGTCAACCATTAGACACCAAAATGAGCTTCACTGTTAACCATTAGTCTACAAAACCAGTGTGACCATACATAACAAAATTGACCAAGGCAAGATAGATGTGATCACATGACATGTCCCTCCAAATGTAGAATTTAAGAGAGTTGAAAAAATCACTTAGCAAAGCAGAAAAGGGATACTTCAAGCTTGATGGTATTTTTCAACCCTTGAATTATCACTTTGTGTTACCACATAATTCCAAAATTGTCAAGTAAAGGTACTATAAACAAAGTTGAGAGAAATATATCAGATATCTTGAGGTAATAATTCCTAACCTACAAACCAAGGATTAAGCACTGATTTTACAAACTATTGCAATACATAGTGACCAAGTATTGCAACAACAATGGAGGAAATATCTCTAGGAAAATTTTGATAAGCTTTTAACTAACATATATATAAATCATTAGTTTAAGGAAACAATGTCAAACTTTACTTAATAAGCTTAAAATATTGAAGAGAAAGGAAATATATACTCTTTGGATCAACAAGGAAACATCAAATGACATAGTTGAATCAACAATTTTTCCAGAAATCAAGTTACAAACTATGGATAAGAAACCCTCAAAAAATCAATTGGAGTTGAAAAAAGAATATTGCAACCAACATAGTTTCATCAATTGACAACTTCATAGAGGTATTAAACAATGAGCATCATAAAATTGAGATCAACCAATTACTAGTTACTGGTGTACCTTATCATCACACAAATAAAAAAAGTCATCACATGGAACAATCAACATACCATCCCCATGGGTTAGCTCAATTAATTTGAATGTAGTGCGGTCCCCATTTCTATTTCGACTGAGGTTTGAGTCTGGTTGGGTTAGTATGGGCTACCAGCCTCTATTGTATCTATCAGTTGCACCACCCTCCATCCAGATATTATGGAAAGGTGAAGGGCAATCCCACATGGGATTCCTTCGAAAAAAACAATCAATGTACGAAAATCAGTTGGAAGAAATGTCAATTTACCCTTTGAAAGATTGAGATTCCAATTCAGCTTGTTTCCCAAGGCATATAGAGAAATACAATCAAAGAACTACAAAACAAATGTCTCACTATAAAATTCCAAAGAGAATCAATCTACAGTGGATTGAACCTTACAATGCAACAATGTTGTTCAAAATTTTAAAGATCTTATTGTGTCATTTCCTGAACAAGAACAACATCAATAGTACCCCCATCAAGAAAAAGATTTACAAGATGGAATGAAGACATAAACTTCTCCTGACCATGCTTGGGGAAAAAGCATGTTTTAAGGGGGAGGGACATGAAATGTGTATAAACTACATTACATGAGTAATAAAACCATTATATGTAATAAAATAATAATAAAAAATCACAATTCATGAGTCATATCTCTTCAAACCCGTGACCATTCAATGTTACATAAACATCATGTGTCATTCTATCAAGCATATCATCACATTATTGTTGGAATTAGATATGGTAAACCTAGTTTTGCAAATGTTGAGATCACAAAATAATGATAGGATCGAACATGACAAAACAACTAAACAAATAACCTACCAATGATAGAGAAAAACAAAACAAAAAGCGAATCATTGGAGCTGTCCATTAATGCACTAGAAGGAGAAAGATCAAGTGCACAAATAAGTGAAAAAAACAACCAAAGAATAAGAGTATGGAAACACTACATATGGGTGCTTGTAGGATTAAACACTTTATATTAGAGAGCCTTAGATTAATGATCAAATATGATGTTACAAATGAATCTTGAGTGGTGCTTTTATACCACCCAAATAGGTAGGGCTCTTTCCCTAAGGAGGGGTTATGGGACCACTATCAAAGATGACTAAGTTGACCTTAGCTACAATCTAATAATATAATAATTGAATAAAATATGCTCTTGGCCATTATTATAAGTGCATTAATGATGCATACAAATTCGAGGCCACATGTACAAATTACACCAGTATTTCCAAAACCTCCCCTTAATTTGAACAAGAGACCATATAAGGAATATTTAGCCTCCCCTAAATGTCATAGCTCCAACACCAATACCGTTCCACATGCCAATGAAGATGACCTCTACAATTTTTATTTTTTTTAGCTTCAGGGGGTGTTCCCACAAGAGGTCGTGGTATTAGGAATGTGGGAATCTTCCTTGGCACCAGATCCGCCTTTCATTTTAGTGAAAATGACCTTGAAATGAAAATAGGGCCTCATGGGAAATTTGATGGGCTTTGTGGGATTGTGTTGGGGTTTCACACCCACAAAGAAGAATTAAATATTCTAATTTAATGGTGAGTTTAGTCAAGGGCTCATTTTATAGGAGTCTAATCTCACATTAAACTCCTATAAAAGGAGAGAAGGAGATTGTGAGACATCATTGTGACATTATGGAGTTAGCATAAGTGACTAAACACTTGTGCTAGGAGGATGGAAACAACAATGAGATTTCTACACATAGGCAATCTAACCTAGTTTTTATGGTTATCTATTTTTTTGTTCTTGGTAGGGGGAGAGATCGCACGTGCGAGGCAAGGAAGGTTGCACGTGTGGAGTAGAGAGAAAACTGCAAGTGAGAAGAACATGATGCACATGTGGTATGTACCACATGTGTGGACCATATAGTTTTGTACAACATGTCATACACGTTCGTACAACAAGCCACATGTGTGAGGAAGGACAACCATAGGTACAAATTTTCTGGGGGCAATTTGAGGTCGCACATGTGAATTTCTGGGAAGAAAAAATAGGCCCGTATAGGATGACGTCAGTAGGTCGTACAAGTGACCTGTAGCAGGTTTTCTAAATGGAATTTTTTCCATGTAATTTGTTGAGTTTGGTTGTTGATTTTCTGAAATTGTGAGGATAGGTTTTTTCCTCTATTTTTGGTGATTTTCTGGTTGTAAGAAGGTTGTTTTTTTCGTACAGAAAATTTATGAAATTGACATTTACAGAACAAAAGATTTGTGTCTCAAATGTATGGATGATTTATCTCATATATTGATGTTTCTATTTTTGTAATTTTTCTATCATAATTTCAGTGTAAAGTTGTTCAATGATAATAGCTAGGGTTCACGATTAGATCACTAGGAAGCAATTTTCAGATCTGAAATTAGTCACATAGAATTGCATGTGAAAATTGACATGGTATCAGAGCTGAGGATTTGAAGGAAGAGAGGGAGTTATCCTTTGAGACACGACTGTGAAATTTTATTGTTCTAGGCACGTCATCATGGAGACTGGGTTGGTGGATAGTGGAGTTGCTCATCATATTGTAGGATCACAGAAATCACTCACAAGTTTGACAGATAAGAACTCACNAAATTCAGTAATCACTACCTAGTGGCTAATTTATCATTGTCAGAAGAAATATTTGTTGCATGAAATGTCAATGTCCATACAACCTGTTGAGCATAGTCGAGCATGTCTCTTCCTTGAGCCTTCTCTACCTCTCAATACATTTAATTTATGGTTTCATAAAGTATCATGTACACTCCTTTCATATATTCTGGAAGGCAATCTGTCACGGACGGATCCCATCTGGTCATTATACACACAAATATTTGTCAAGTCGGTTAGCGGATAAGCACACACATATTCTTCAAAAATTCTTTGGATTGATCAACACCACCTCTTAATTGTTGTTATGAAGAGTTCGAGCTCGTCAACTGTTCCAAAGAGGTTGTACATATCGTCGAGAATCATGATAACATGACTCACTTTTGCAGAGACAAGTCTGAATGCAGAATGGTGAGGTTCAAACACAATGGAAGAATCCCAAGTGTAGTATTCCACATGACGATGTCGAGTGAAGGTCATATGATGCGAACCCGAATCTTTCCACCATCTACACATACAAATTTAATGGAATTTACATTATTGTACTACTAAAATCGACTTAAGGAATATATTCACTGAAACACATGACATCACCTCAAGAGACAGTCTAACTCTCCCTTTTGTAAGGATTGAAAGATGTTGAACTCTAGTTTTGGAAGTTCTAGAATTTTCTCTGTCTTCATATATGATTTCCTGAACACAAAGAAAAGTATCCATTCAAAATACTTATAAATGAAAGAGGAGGTGTCAATGTGACTAAAATACAAAGCTATGAAAGGATGGTACTAGTCGTACATATTATGAGTGTCCTGTCCAAAGACGTCAATGTAATTCCTTGCTTCCAATCGTGGCAAATTTGTGTGCCAACCTTGTTCTAGAACGTCCCATGTCTGCAACTTGAAACACTAAAACGCATAAAGAAACCAACAAAAGTGGTCTATGTGTGAATAAGAAAATATGTAATATTAATATTCCTCACTCTCGTCAAATACTGGAGACCGTTATCTTTTGCAGAGCTTCGTTCAAATATTTTGGAGACCGTTATCTTTTGTGGAGAAGATTTCAGCCTCTTCCATGACTTTCTCATCGGGAAAGGAAATGAGGGAAGCCCGATATAAATTGACAATTCTTCTCATCTCTCCCTCTGTATCACTAGGAGAGCATGCAAATTGCCCATTTTGATCTTTGAAATGTTTCAAAACGTCTACAATCAAAAGATATTTTTTTATTAATCTTAGACAACAGTTTGGCCATCATTCTGAAAGAAATTCAATGAATGATTTATTAATAAAGTGTGGATATATACCTGCAAAGACCAGGTAACCATGTAGTCCACGAGTTCAAAGCCCCAAGGTAGTTGAGTTATTATCAGGAACAACACTTTCTACCCCACATCCAATGCCCTTTTGGTTCCAATAACTGCAGGTCAAAAGAACGTGTCGTTATAATCCTGTGTATTCCTTATGTAAGCATAAATAAATAATGGTGACTGACCTGTAAACATAATCAAGGTCTGATTTTATCTCATTTCCGAAATGCTTTTTGATCCCCAAACGTTCAACGATATCGACCATCCAAACGTGTTGAATGACATCATTGAGGGGACTGAATTCTCCGTCTTGCAATGACATTGAATTGAACATCTTCTTTACATCATCAATCAGTCTGTCGGGAACCAACGATAGGTATAGAGGTAAGCTTCCTTTAATTTTTTTAATTGTGATGGTATTGGTCATTTTTCTAACAAATGTGCTCATAATAAAAAGAGAAATTATGAAGGTTACTCAAAAGGCAAACAAACATATAAAGGAAAAAGAACTACAAAGAAATTTTTCAAGAAAATATTATCCACCAAAGAAGACATCTTATCATTAGATGAAGATGAAGTCAATGACAATGATACAAGAAGAGTTCTATTCATTGCAGTAGATGACTCTGATAAAGAAGACTATGAAGAAGAATACAAAGAAGCTGAATAAGAATATGAAGAAGTCGAAGAAAAAATTCAAGAGGCAGAAGTTGACTACCGAGAAGAATTGATGTGTGCCATAAGAGAAAATAAGAAAAACAAGAAACTACAAGCGGAACTAGAAAAGAAAAAATATACTCAAGAACTAGAACAAATGATCACAAATTTGAAGGTTCAAATAGAAGAAGATAAAATAATTGAAGAAGCATTCAAAGAATAGCTAGAAGAAAAGGATAGGA
>JZKD02S1402364.1:0-11263 GCA_000966675.3 Picea glauca
ACCACCACCCTAGATCCCCCACCTATAAGACTGAAACCCCGTAAACCATTGACCTCCCCAACCCCGGAATCTTTGCCTATTCTAACCATGGGCGCTGCAACACAAGAACCAGACGTCCCAGAAGCTATAACGCCATCTGTCTCACACAGGGTAGCTGAAACACAAGAACCAGTTACCCACTCAGTGGCTGAAACACAAGAACCAGCCATGGATGAAACACAGGAAACAGCCACGGCTGAAACACAAGAACTAGTCGCTGACATTGAAATAGAGCTGCAGGAATTAGAGGCCCAGACATCATTTGTTTTTAAAGTAGCCGAAACACAAACAGCTACCCATCTAGCGGCTGAAACACAAGAACCAGCCCCTGGTATTGCAGTTGAAAGAAAGGAAATTGAGATCCCGGAGGCTGCAACACAACATCCAGTGGCTGAAACACAAGAACCAGCCACTGATTTTGAAAGTAAGGAAATTGGAATACAAGATGCTGCAACACCACCTTCATCAAGCAACATGGCTAAAAAACCAGCCACCCATTCAGTGGCTGAAACACAAGAACCACCCACTGGTATGGACATTGAGATTCAAGAATCAGAGGTTGAGGGTGCTGAAACACTACTCTCCCTACACCAGGAGGGTGAAACACAGGCATCAGTGGCCATTCCCGTAGCTGCTCCACAAGAACCAGCTAAGGAGACGATGACTGCAACACAAGAACCAGTCATCTCTAAATTCAAACCAACAATGGCCGATGTCTTGAAAGAAAACGAATTCTTAAAGTCTCAACTGGAAGCATATCAACAAGAATTAGTCAGGGCAAGGGAGGCATATGAAAAAGAAATAACTCGGTACACCTTGGAACGAACAAAAACCCTGGCAAAACAAACTACAGAAAGAATATGAAAGGAATACATGTGCTGCCAATGTGGAAATATTTATTATCAGGCAGGGTATAAGATAGTTCAAGTTCCAGTACCAAGAACAGTCCCTCCTCCTCCCCCTTTTGCAGTTAAAACTGAACTTGCTGCAACACAAGAACCAACAGGTTCCACCAAGCTCACAAACAAACCTACTGCAACACAAGAACCAGCAGGCTCCTCCAGGATCAAGAAAGAAGCTTCTACTGTGGTCAATAAGGCTGTGCAGATAGTGCCCATGGAGGAAGTCACACCTCCCAGTCAAGCCAATATCTCCAATACCAGGGAATAGTCCACTCAAACCCTACCTGGTCCCACCACTGCAAACGCTGAAACTCAGACTTCTCACCTGTGGGACGAACATGCAGAAATACAAAAGTGGAAGAAGGAGTATGCCGAGATACANGAAGTGTATAGTTGATGATGTTGGTACATCTTGATGAGTCATAGTTGATGAGTAGTTGATGCATGATTGGTACATACTTGGTACATGGTTGGAGGCACTTGTTAGTAGTATTGTTTATACATGGTTTATGGATGATGTAGCATACTTGTCTTGGTATATTATTAGAAACACATATTGATCTTGCTGATGATTATGAGTTGTTGTGTTATGCTTGGTTGATGCAGATATTTGAGAGTTTTCTTGGTGAGTAGATCTGATTTGGTTTATAATATTGATGCGACAAGTTGTTGTGATAGGTTGTTTAGACAGGTTATTCATATAGGTTTGGTGCATGGTTGATGCACTTATTCATGGTACAGGTTGGTGCATGGTTGATGCACTTGTTTATGGTACATGTTGATTACACGTTGGTTGGTACAGGTTGGTGCATGGTTGATGCACTTGTTTATGGTATAGTGTGGTACAGGTTGAGGTGATACATTTGTTTATGGTATAGGTTGATTACAGGTTGATTGGTACAGATTGTTACAATGGTATATCTCACAATGATAGTGTAAAAGTGGTTCCATCATTCTACTTATATGTCAGGGCGGTTGGAAGGGGAAATGATAGGTGATTGTAGCAGGAGAACATAGGGAGTTGTGGCCTCCTTCTAGTTGTAGCCAAAGAATTGGGAAGTTGGAGGTTCCCTCAGGTTTAAGCCTGAGAAACTAGGGGGTTGGAGCCTCCTTCCAGTTGCAACTAGAAAACAAAGGAATTTGGTGCTTCCAATGAATGTAATTCTTAAAGACATATAGGAAAAATCATTCAGTGGTTTTCTCCCGCTTTGGGTTTCCATGTAAAAACACTGGTGTACTGTGTATGTGTATGATTGCTCATTTTTTCATTGTTTATTTACTCTGAAACTATTGGATGATAATTCTACATTGATATAACACTTGCATATTGTGGTTAAAAAGGATTGAATTTCTCTATTACTGATTCACCCCCCGTCTCAGTAATCCAACAATTGGTTTAAGAGCCGGTTCCTTTAGGAAACAATTTAACCACTGGAAGGAGATCATGGATTATTGTTGGGAGATCAGACAAGTTAGTTAGGGGGAGAATCCCCAAATGGAAATATACCTTTTTCATTGATGACAAAGGGGGAGATATTTATCAGATGCAGAGGACAGAGGCATGGTTCTAGGGAGAGCATTGGTCACAAATATGCAGGAATGGTTCCAGAGGGAGAATGAGTGATATGATTTCAATATTGCATCAGAGTGTTTCCATCAATTCCAAAGGGCGATATTGTTGATTAATTGGGTTGGTTGTCATTGATGTCAATGCTTGAAGAAAATCCAGTAGTGAATTCCGGTAGCACAAAGGTTTGGGTAATTGAACCACGTTTGTTTGATGTATAATGGTACTATTTTTCATATATTTGTAGGTAAGACTATTCTATATGGATAGTACATGTCATTCCATTTCTAGTGGTATGTGGAACGTCACATAATTCCTCACGGTTTGAGAGTTATGGCCTGACGAATTTGGAGGACCCTCATATGTTGACTTGAAGCCCCAAAAGGTCAAAGAAGTCAAAGTGCTTGCAAAGAAGAAATTATTTAAATAATAAAGTGAAGTGACAAAGTCGAAAAAAAATATTTAAATAATAAAGTGAAGTGACAAAGTCAAAGAGGATTATTTAAATAATAAAGTGAAGTGACAAAGTCAAAGATGATTATTTAAATAATAAAGTGAAGTGACAAAGTCAAAGAGGATTATTTAAATAATAAAATGAAGTGAAAAAGTCAAGGAGAATTATTTAAATAATAAAGTAAATGGATAAATTTCTAATTATGGAAAGTGGTTAGAAGTGGGTTAGCCCTAAATAAGGAAATTGCCTTAAGATGGTTAAAAGGTAACCCCTTGAGAAAGCTACATGAAAGTATAAATAAGAGGCAATGATATCTCATTTCAATTACACTTGAGCATATTGAATGTCTACAAGTCACTGAGGTAACCAAAGGATATCTAAGATGAATTTCAAAGGGAAGGTGAAGTACAGAAGGCCGAAATTCAAGGGAGGATAAATTCTTTTGATGATGCTTTCTAAGGTATGTTATTTACAGGTCATCTCACCAATTTCGCAATAACGTTTTTTCTAGAATGACTCAGACTGTGAAATTGGGATTCCATTGAGGAAACATATCCAAGTAGATGTGGTACAAATTTCAGCTTGTGGGTCGTTGTATTTTTGGAGTTACACTCCGTGGAAAATATGGTTTGTGGCTAGTCCTGAAACTCGTCTAAACCAAGTGTTTTGGGTAAAAACGTCATAACTTCTTCATAACAGATCAAAATTAAGTAAGAACAAATGTGTTGGTTAGAGTACAGTCTTTAGTGTTCTATGTAAATTTTTTAGATCCATACAACTAATATTTTTTGCGAGGCATGCTCTACAAGTTCGCTCTATAGAACAAGCCAGAATTCAACAAGGTATGCCATTTTTGCTATAACTCCTTTTCTGAGAGGTTCCAAGTAGTGACACCTGGAGGAATTGCATAAAGAATATTGAAGAACATTATGTACTATTTTTAGATATTTATTCATTACAAGTACATAGTTATGATTATTTCAAGTTAGGGTTGTTGACTAATCCAAAACTAGTCATGTGAGACTAAAGTAAAGTTTGATGAAAATGCTAGTCTCTTGTTGTTAAAGTTAAGGAATGTTTGTAGGTATGTGATAATATACACCAGGTCTATTACAAAGTTACAAATCAGACTTGGATGATGAAATTGATGAGGGCTTTTGGTTGAGGTACATGTTGGGTACATGGTTGAGACAAGTAGTTGATGAGTTGGTACATACATGTGGTGTATAGTTGATGATGTTGGTACATCTTGATGAGTCATAGTTGATGAGTAGTTGATGCATTATTGGTACATACTTGGTACATGGTTGGAGGCACTTGTTAGTAGTATTGTTTATACATGGTTTATGGATGATGTAGCATACTTGTCTTGGTATATTATTAGAAGCACATATTGATCTTGGAGATGATTATGAGTTGTTGTGTTATGCTTGGTTGATGCAGATATTTGAGAGTTTTCTTGGTGATTGATCTTGGTGAGTAGATCTGATTTGGTTTATAACATTGATGCAACAAGTTGTTGTGATAGGTTGTTTGGACAGGTTGTTGTGACAGGTTATTCATACAGGTTTGGTGCATGGTTTATGCACTTGTTCATGGTATAGGTTGAGGTACAGGTTGGTGCATGGTTGATGCACTTGTTTATAGTACATGTTTATTACAGGTTGTTTGGTACAGGTTGGCGCATGGTTGATGCACTTGTTTATGGTATAGTTTGGTACAGGTTGAGGTACAATTTGATGCATGGTTGATGCATTTGTTTATGGTACAGGTTGATTACAGGTTGTTACAGTGGTATATCTTACAATGATAGTGTGATAAGGGGTTGTGGCCTCCTTCTGGTTGTAGCCATAGAATTGGGGAGTTGGAGCTTCCCTCAGGTTGTATCCAGAGAAACTAGGGGGTTGGAGCCTCCTTCCAGTTGTAACTGGAAAACAAAGGAAGTTGGTGCTTCCAATGAATGTAATTCTTAAAGACATTTAAGAAAAACAATTTCGTGGTTTTCTCCTACTTTGGGTTTCCACGTAAAAACACTGGTGTAATGTGTATGTGTATGATTTCTCATTTGTTCATTGTTTATTTACTCTGCAACTATTGGATGATAATGCTACATTGATATAACACTTGCATATTGTGGTTAAATAGGATTGAATTTCTCTATTATTGATTCACCCCCCCTCTCAATAATCCAACATTCCTAACACTTTCTCATTTTGTAATTCTTTTTATTTAATTATCTTCAGGGATGACCTGTACTTCCTTCTTCAATTCAATTTGTCATATTCAAAAAATATTTTCTCCTCAACCATGAGGATCCACGTGACATGCTACCTACCACCCAAAATGGCATTATGTATACTATCCATCCATGGGTGTTGTATCTGCATGTATATTGTCCTTCATGTCCAAATACCTTCATCAACTGTGGGGTACAAAACCAATGAATAGGGTTGAAATCAATGAAAATAACCAATATTCTAACAACCGAGGATCTAATCCAGGTACCATATAAAAATAAATAGGTAGCAATGGATCCATTGTAGTAAAATCTTGCGAAGGATCCACAAATTGAGATCTAGTTCTCTGTGGATCGACAGGATCACCCACTATATCACCTGTTACCTAAAGAGTTTGTTGTGCCCATAGTGGTTGATGCTATGGAACTGCAACTTCTTTCTATTGATTAGAAATATCATATAAATGATATTGATATATCTGATCGAAATAAGTCTCACGAGGTTCCGCAACTAGTGGCGGTGGAGATGGAGGTGTGGATTGCTCTGGTAGTACTTGTGAATGACCCTATTCAAACTTAACACTCCTTTGAATGGATATTTTATCTGAATAAGTATATAATAATAGGTATACCTTCACTCCCTTTGGATATACAAAAAAAATACACTCCTTACTCTGAGCTTCCATATCTTTCCTCCTATCGGAAGGGATCCTAACCCATGCACGGGAACCGAAAATTATGAAGTGAGTGACTTCTAGTTTCTTCCCACTCCAAGCCTCATATGGAGTGAATCCCTTGAATGATTTATGAGGAAATCTATTCTGAATGTAGGATGCACAATTGATATCTTCATCCCATAACTTTGGAGGTAGTTCTCTATCTTACAACATATAGTTTATGATCTCTTTCAATGTCCTATTCTTTCTCTCTACTACCCCATTATGTTGTGGAGTATATGGAACTGCGTGTTGCAATTCTATACCTAATTTTGAAAAAATATTCTCAACATCCTTATTCACATACTATCCTCCATTGTTTGTACAAAACTTATTAATCCTCTTCCCTATTTGGTTCTCAACTAGATGCTTGAAATCCTTAAGACACTCAAAGACCTAAGATTTTAATTTGAGAAAGTAGACCCATGCGTGTCTCGAAAAATCATCAATGAAAGTAAGAAAATACTTATCTTTACTGATCGATTTATGTGGCAAAGGACCTATAATTTCATTGTGAACCAACTCTATAAGTGATGTTTCCCTCCATGTTTTACCTGTGTTGAACTTCTCCTCAGGATGTTTTCCTAGTATGCATCCCTGAAAAACTCCATCTGTGTACTGAATGTGGGGTGATCCATCTACCATTCCACCCTTACTAAGATGATCTAAATATTTAAAATTCATATGTCGAAACCTCTCATGCCAAAACCTGGACTCTTCATTAGCATGTGTTAGTATAGATACATAATCATATTTATGAGTGAAGTGAGAGAAGGTGTACAACTTGGAATGGTGATTAACGTCACTAACAAAAAAGTTTGAACCACATGACAAGTCAGAAATAATAAATGACTATGGAGTGAAATCCACCTTCTTCCATAAACCTGAATGAGTGATTTGATAGATGTAGAGAATATTCACTAAAATCTTCGGAACATGAAGTACATCCTGAAAGCATCCATGGTCTAGATCAACTCTACCTCTACTGCAAACATCCATAGGAGAATGATCTCCCATGAATATCGGTGGTCTGGAACAAGTCTCCAAGTATGAGAAAAGTCTATCTGATGAGGCCATGTGATAGGTAGCCCCTGAATAAAGAACCCAAGAATTAGGAGAATTTGAAATAGAAAGTAATTCATGAACATTAACTCTTTATGATGATGGCTTTTTCCTTGCATATCTGGAATACAATCCTCGAGGTGATGTTTCTCAAGTCTTTGTGCCATGAGATCTATGGTGTTTTTCATTCAAGAACTCTTATGATGGAACCCACTGTTACAATATGAACACTTTATCTTCCCCTTCTTTCCTTTTTATTCCTTGGAACTCAAACTCTCATATTTAGACTTTTGTTTACCTTCCTTCTTGTTCTCTTGGTCCTTCTTACCTTTGTTCTTCTACTTATTCTTCTTTGAACTTCTTTGAGCTGTAAGCACATGGGGCTTGGAATTCTTAAGTGCCCCTATTTGGATGAGATTTTTTTTCTCATGGATAAATAGCTCCATGAAATCATCTATGGATGGATATTCCATGTAGACCCCATAGCTAACCTGATAGTATGAAAAGAAGAAGTGTAGATAGAATACTCTGGTCCTAGTTTTGTTAGAATTGAAATGATTAAATGTTCATATTTCTTATCAATTCCACAAGCCTTAACATGAGAAAGAAAAGTTTCAAAATTATAGTGGTAGTCCTATAGGGTCCCAAAATTTCTTGGATTCAATGCATGTAGATCATTCTCCAACTGATGACCTCTTAGATTGTCTTTCTTTACTAAAAAATCCTTAGCTTTGTCCAAACATCATTAGGAGTCTTGCAAGTATCGACATGAAAGAGGATATATGGAGATATGATCAAGCACAATATCATGTAGGCTTCATACATTCTATTGAAGTATTTTGATTTCTCTATGGCTAAAGTAGGCTCGACCTCATTCCCCATGGTGATCCTATACACACCCTTTCTTTGAAGTAGAATATCTATCTTGGGATTCCACTCAAAGTAGTTGGAGGGTGTCAAGATCACTGAAGAAGATGATTGGTCCATAGTTCTCTATGGGATGTTCAATCTAATCTAAAAAATGTAATAAAAGTGAATACTCCCTCACAATAATGGCTCTGATACCATGTAGTATTAAACCACAATCCAAGACCTAATTGTGAGAAGGAAATACTACACTAGCTGATTGTAAAAGAGAGAGAGAGGAGAGAGAAAAATAGAATCAATCTTCACACATAAGAGACTAAGAAACCAACTCTAAACATAATGTATTAATCCTTGATAATGAGTACAATATATAGGACTCTCACATGAGGAATAATACACACTAGTTTGGGATTTCCATGTGCATGCTCAAGTAAAAAAGTAACTTCTCCCAATAGAAACAATTAACTAAAGTAAAAAATTGATAATAATAAGAAAACGTCAAAAATATAGGTGCGAACTTAGTGAGAATTCTACAAGAAGTCAACATGCATTCCATAATAGAAAAAATCTCTTAGAATAAGACTAGAGTCCAAGAATGGACTAAAGTCCTAATTGAGTGAAAAATTGTTAATTATGGAATGTCACTAAATAAGTGAAGTGAGTTAACTCCAAGTATTAGATGGGTAATGTGAACTTCCCTAGGAGGATAATATTCTTACCAAAGTGTGCTTTATATCCATTAAATAAGAAATATCTCCTAAAATTAAGGAAATATAAATTATCTCCTAAAAAATAGGACTTTTCCTAATAGTGGTTTATGAGCCCATGGTTTTGGAAACTCTTGGTATTTTCCCATGGAATTACATATAGGAATCCACTGGCTATAAATAAACATGATATAAATAGTAGTCCTCCTAAATAGTAGGAAAAATGGAAAAAATGAGTATGTCACTAAGTATGTAGTTGAGAATGTACCGCGACACGAGGAATAAAGGAGAGTTTTTTGGTTTGAGAAAAGACAACATGTTGTGCTTCCTTATCTCTTTTAGTAGCTTCCATCCAATTCTTAGGGTGATCCATTAGGACATGGGAACATATCTCATCCTTGAGGCCACTGATAAAGCATTCCTGAAAAAAAACATCTGACATGCCCTTTGTTTAGAAATCCAAGCGCTCAAAGGAAATTATAAAGTATTCCACTGTGACAGATTGTTTCAACTTGGTCAAATGGCCTAAATGGTGGGTGTCAGTGTCAAATCATTCATAAATATCTACAACAAATTATGTCCAAGCCACATACCCTTGGTGGACATTTTTTCTCCATTGTCACCATTTCCATCGTTCGAGATCTAGATGGAGAACACCATATCAGAGTTTTTCCAACTCATCAGTAATTCCGTGAAAAGAGAAATAGTGTTCCATTTGAGTGACCCAACCTGTGGGATCCAAGCCATCAATTTTTTTCACCTCCACTCTAGGAAGACACAAGACCTGTTGAAAGTGGTTGGAAGGAAAGGATGTGGAATGGGAGGATTTAGTTCCTTCGAGGTTATAAGGTGGTGTAAAAGAGAAGGGATCCCAAGCTTTCTTAAACAATGTTGTCAAGTTGTTCACTAATTATTGGGATTGTTGACACATGGTTGTCAAGTGGGTTACTGATGCGGGAAGTGATTCTAGTGGGGCAAGCTAGGAATTTATGCTAGCAATATTGGAAGTAAGGGAAAATATATCATCACTGATTTTCTCATTAACTTTATCTAGGGCAGTGAGGCATTGTTCCTAGTCTTGGATGCAGGTGTGGGCCATTGGTAGGGAAAATAGGGTGGGTGGGTCCACACATGAAAGGGGTTACTGGTGAATGGTACCATGATGATCAATAGAAAGAGAGGAAGTCAATGTGATAGGATACAAATAAGGGTGTCGGGAAGGGGTTGGGTCCACTGGAAGAAAAAAGGCTAGAAAATGATACGTACCACTATGATCATCAAAAACAAAGGAATCCAAAGTGATATGTCTCAAATAATGATGTAGGAAGGACCCATAATTTTGTTTTTTACTCCTGCAGATTTATAATTTGATTTGAATAATATTGTAGTGTCGAAATGCCCAAATTCTTAACAAAAAACACGTGTAGTAATTTCGCAACCAGAATGCAAGAGGCAAGGTTGTGTGGCCAAAATATTGTTTTTTTTCTTTTTCTATAATGTTTCCCTAGGTTAGGTTTTATAGGGTGCCTATGGATAAGGTTTTTCCCTATGCTATAGCTCTATGATATATGTGTTAGGTTGAAAAGTTTTACTCGACTCAATATCTCAGGGAACCAACTAAGGGGGCTCGACCATAGCCTTAGTCGTACTACCCGATTACCCAGGTACTAGAGAGTATCGTCTTAAGTGTTTTTCTTGGTGGAACTATAGCAATCAAGAAGTCGATCGGCTGATCTAGGGGTGGTTTTAGGAGACCTAGGGGACTCTCGATATACCTGTCAATACATGGGATTGATGCCCATGTACATATTATGTTTGATGCAGTACTACTTGAGGGGTATCAAAAGGGATTAGAGAGGTTTCCAACAAGGGAGAAACTTTGGTTTCTAAGAAACCCCGTGAAACCTTCTGTATCACATGCGTGTAGTCTTCCCAACCACAATTTTACCCATTGAACAACATATATTTGTGCTTTAAAGACACCAACAATATATCTCTCTACCCTGGAAAAACATTTACCCACAATTCTTGCGAAGGAAAGTGCTTTGATATTACTTGTAAGGTACCATATGTAATATAATATGTAGAAACATGAATATTCAACAGATATCAATGGAACAACAAAATATTGAGAAGAGCAATACCATAAATAATACCTTTATTCAAAGAAATAAATGTTCACTTGCCTCTTTGAGGGGGAAACCTCTAATAGAGCAGAGCTCTATTACAATAATTCTCAAGACAAAGATCTCTCATGCCTCCTACTCTTATTTATACTAATTCTATCTTCTAAAGAACATTCTAGAGGAAAATATTTCTAGAAGTGGAAGCTTCTATTAAGTCTTCTTACATTGAATTGTTCACATTTATTAAATAGGACTTATTAACTAATGTCGGCCTTTATTACATGGAAAATATATTATTCTACCTACTTGAGGGGTTAGGGAGGTTACATCCCTAACATAAAAAGTTATAGATCAACATTATGTATCTCGTCATAATGTAACCATTATGCAGTACCTAATCAAGTGGAAGAATATGCCTCTAGAAGAAGCTACACATGAAAATGAGTAGTTTGTGAAGAAACACCCTCAATTACAAGCTTTGAGGGAAAATAGTTTTTTAAGAGGGGGGATATGTTAAGGCCCTTGGGCCACTATGTCAAGGTCCTAATAATCATTCATTATTAGTTTAATTAATATATATATATATA
>JZKD02S1402375.1:0-11263 GCA_000966675.3 Picea glauca
GTGGGATGACCAAAGAAAATGGAGCACATCTTAAGGGGAGGAATAAATGATGCGAACAATTTCAATGGAATGCAACAATACAAGGAGACGAGAGACAAAGTAGTTCACGAGAAGGAATATGTCTGAGTTGGTCAGGCCAAATGGGCGTTGAAGGTGTTTGACCCAGGTATAGGATACTGCGACAATACATTGCTTAGGAATAAAACCATAAAAATTGGTAAACATAAACCTTTTTGGTATCAATCCTATCCATCCCACCATAGTATTCTGCCTCAAGCTCGTCCCCAATACTTCCCCTTCTCTCTTCTCGCCTAGTAGTGCACCCTCCATATTCATCCACATTCCATATATTCCATTAGACCCTTCGGTGCACTACCAATTTTGGAACCCATTGGCACTGTAAGCTACTTCAATACCCACCCATAGTGTGAATATGGTGATTGGATAAAACACCCTTTTAAGTATCGATTGCAATGGATGACTGACTACAACAAGGCAGAGTGTGCCTCAAGTACTATGCATCACCTCAAAGTTGTAACATCTAGCTCGAGGACTTGTGAATACATGTAAAGTTAGTTATAATCCAATTATGTAAGCGACCTATGGGTCATGGTGGTCCCCATGGGAAACATAATATATAAGGTTGTAACAACTGGCTGGAGCACCTATGAATACATGTAAAGTTAGTTATGATCCACTTATGTAAGTGACAGATGGGTCAAGATGGTCCCCATGGGGAACATAACATATAAGGTTATAAGTAGAGAGATAGCAAAGGAGAGGCTTGTTAGAGATTACTTAGGAGGAATCTTCGTAGAGGAGAAAGTTGTAGAATTTGTATTACAGTTTGCCCAGTTTTTTATCTGTGATGCTTTCCATGTAAGGATCCTTCTATATTTATGAGGAAATAATGGAAGATCAGTGATGTTTTTGACTCATAATTGTCTTATATGTGATGCTTGTTGTTGTAGGAAAATCTCCCCGCGGACAGGTAGATTGCCTCAAAGAGCTAGACCCTAAACTCTAAGACCAAAAGTGCTTAACGTGGACACTGAATTCCTTTCAAATCTATACAAACTAATGCATGAGGAGGAAGGAGAACAGAAGTACCTTTTAATCGACGTTTGTCCCTGCATGCTTCGAGTCGAGCTCCAAACTCTCGCTCCTCGATGAGTCCTGTAGACAAACAAAGTACGACCACTTCCTACTCTACTGATATTAGCTTGAAAACAGATCTATCTATCAATGATAAGTTCATGTAAAATCAGACACAAACTAGAAAGAAACAGGCCAAGCATGTCATATTAATGAGAATAACGAGAGCAATACTTACAATCGTAGATGCGAATGTGACAACTTCGTCAAGTTCCCTTCGTCTAACCTTTGCTCGAAAGATCCACGACCTGGATGATAGCAGCTTCACTGATCACTCTCCTTTGGCTAATTGTGTGTTTCCTATGAGATCATAGGTTTCATGCTAGCAATTCTTCCCCCTTCTCACCATCATAGAGCCTGCTTATATAGGTTAAGAGAGGCTTAACCTCTTGAGGTATCTTTAGGGTAGGTTGAGGAATTCCCTCCTTAGATCAAGGATCTTCTGATTGAACCAAGAATTTGAATGCAACTGCCTTCCAAACTTGAAAGATTCTTCCCTTATTCTCCTCAACGGGTCAACCACTGCCCAGATTAGACAACTCTCCCTCAAAAAGGGCATCAGGGCGCTATAGCACTCCCTAGGAAGCTTGAGGGGAGCGCCAGTGCTCCAAGGATGGATAGAGCTCCTTCAGAGGGGCAGTTGGGTGTTATAACACTCCCTAATATCTTATAGGGGAGCGCCAGTGCTCTTAAGGCTGATGCAGGTTAGTGCTCACCTTCAAAACCCTTGTTTAAGAGCTCCTTTCAGGTGGTAAGAGTTCCTTTACTTTAGTTAATCATTCTCCCTCCTCCAAATCAAGTGTCTGAGTTATTCTAGATGTCTCCTTGGTGTCATTATCATGGCAGCATGCTTTGTTTGATGTTTGTGACACTTATGAATGACATGCGACACTTGTGACAGTTGAGAGGAACATGCGACACTTATGACACTTATCGAAGTGAGCAATATTGAGGTGTAACACTTGTTCTGATATTTAGTGTTTATTTGCAATATTTAAGTGATCTTTAATTCCTCTCTTTAATAATGTCTGAATCTACCTACAAGAAATATTTATATTTTAGGTTTTTTTATAAGAAAAAAATCATTGTATTGATACTTCTTGTGGAAATGACATACACATTGATGACATCCCTTCTACTTTTAACGTCAACAACCATTGCATTTATAGACTATCTCTATTATATAATACTATAGCCTATGCTTATGACTTTGAATCTTATAATCATCCTTATACATGTCACTCTTTAAACAAATAGTTCCACAACTTCATATTGATGCTAAGACAAAACCATGATACAAACTCTCTCTAACTTTACATAAAAAAAAATTAAAACAAGACCAAAAATCCATTCATGAAAAAATATGTAAGAGTATCAAATCTATAGGAGTATGGTCCTTAATTGCATGAACAGGCAAAAACACTTCCTCCAAAATGAGTGCTTCCTTTGGATTGTTGTGGGTGATGGAAATCCTGTGTACACGAGATGCCTACACAGGTTGTCTGAAGAGAGATGGTGTACTTTGGATTGCTGTGGGTGATGAAAATCCTGTGAGAGCTTGAGTGTTGACTAGTTTGGGAAGCCGAGTGACACTCTGGAACCATCCTTGTGTATTCATAGCCCTGGCTTGGGGTTGACATTGCTATTGAGACTTGGAACAACAATGTCTATGGTTGGGTGGAACATCCTTGGTTTGCAACCAGTTGGTGATTTGGTTCATGAAAGATAAGTGCTCTCTATCATAGTTTTATTTACCTGTATATTTATTTCCACTTTGTATTTATTTATCTATGAAATTTGTATCTATAATGTGCATTCTTGCTCGTTATTTCTCTGCATGACATTTGGTCCATTTATTTTATAATGTAGCTTGAATATTGATCTATGCATGTAAATATTTCATGCACATTTTTTAATTAAAATTTGATCAGAATTCGAAAGAAGTCCAGAGGCAGGCTTGAAGTAGCGTGCCCAACCTATGGTTGGCTAGGTACGTTACAGATTAGTATCAGAGATTTAGGTTGAAACACCGGACTGGTATGGGCCGAAACTGTTGGACAGGGTATTATGGTTATGAATGAATATGTCCTTGAAATATTAGAGCTCAAGAGAGATAGCGTTGTAGAGATCGCGTTGAAGCCAGAGCATCATGCAGACAATTAAAAATATCATTTGTAAAGGATCGCATAATCATGACCGTTCCCTTTTGAATTCAGGAGCGATCACCACCATGGAATCAGGGAGTTCTGGATCATTAGATCGGAAGGCAGGTGAACGAGGACCGTTAGATAAAGGTGAAACCATAGGTTGGGAGAGATTAAGTCACAACCGTTAGATCTAACTTGTCGATCATTAGATGTTGATAGAAGCCAAGAAGGAGATGAAAAAATTTGGAACTTCGTCACTTCGACGATTTTTAGAGACAGGGAAAAAACATGAAAAAGGTCGAAGTTGCAAAGTCTCATCGGTCATCCGATTTGATAGGATGCTTGGGTGAAATATCAGTCATTAGTCAGGGTCCTATGACGTTGACTACTTTAGGAAGTTTAACTATGGGAGAATCGAACCCTTTAGAATTACCATAACCCGGAGTCCCGAAGCACCAAAGTCCCGTAGACCATTAGATCAAGAGAAGGACTTCAGAAGTAATGATGACCGTCAGATATAGAAATGGTGGAAGGATAACGAAGTTTTAGAACTTTGGAACTTCACCACTCTGGCAATTACTAGAGAGTGGGCCAAGCCCCAAAGTGTCGAAGTGCCGAAGCCCCGAAGTGCTGAAACCACAAAGTGTAAAGTCGTCGTCATGAAATCACGCAGGGTGTCAAATCTGGAGTAGAGAATGTGGATTTTCCATTTGATGGATGACACATCATAGGCCACATGGAAAGGGTTCCATGTGGGGACATGTGTCACCCATATTCAATACCTTTTGGACCCTAACCTACTCATTTTTTAGTGACATGTGGCACACATTCCATGGGTCCATGTCACCATAGGTGACGTCAGCATGCCATGTCATATCTGGGAGTATGGCCTCTGGGGGTGTCCAATGTCTCTACCAGGGAAAGTGTCGAAGATCGGAGTTGTGAATTCATGTAAACCATCGATCTAAGATCCTTTCAGGATATTTTTCGACGATTAGATCAAGAAGCAGAAGGATGGCATAAGCACTTCGACAGTTATCACTTCGGAGAAGTGGAACAACTCAAGAGTTGAAATTTTTCATAGTCCCAGAGTGCCAAAGTTCCAAATTGAATAAGGACCGTCCATCCCAACGCTTGATTAAGTAATGGTCGTTGGATCAACAATGGAAGGATAGGGTAATATCTTCGATGAGTATCACTCCAAGGAGTTGAGCAACTTGGGAGTTGTAATGTTTCAGAGTCCCGAAGTGTGAAAGTCCCGAATTGATTAAGGTCCTCCATCTCAATGTCCGATTAAGTCATGACTGTCGATCTCGTTGAAGCCTCCAAATGGGTGGGACCGTCCAATCAATTGGATATTAAATATTGACTGTCCGATCTGCTAGTAGAGTTATTGGAAAGGTTTCAACGAAGTATAACTCCGGGAGAAGTTGGAAGTTGAAAAGGGAAAATAGCCGAAGGCCGAAGTCCAAAGCACTTGGTCCCAACGTCGGTCTCATGAAAAGGTAAAGGGGGTCAATTAGAGGTGCAAAAGGATATTGAAGTAACCAAGCCCTCGTACATTGTGTTCGAGCAGGGTCTTGTGTATAAGAATACAGAAGAAGGCTCTAAAGAGTGAATAAGCCCATGGGTTCGAGCCGTGGTCACATGGAAAGTGGTTTGAAGGAATCTCCTGCACATAATTTGAATTTTGTATCAACTAAAGGAGATGTGGAATTTTTTTGACAAGATCCTGTTGCAAAACAAAAGAAAAGGGGATGAAATTGATTTTTTTTGAGAAGCCATAACTTTAAGCTCAGATATCGAATTGGGGAAAGATTACAGTAATTGGGAGAGATGATTCAGAGGAGAATAACATGGAATTGTTATAATATGGAGAATGATAATATATTCTTCATGAATTGAGAAGAAAAAGGACACGTAGCATTGTTTGGATTTTTTTTTTTATGATATGCATAATCCTAACAAAATGGTTGCTTGTACATTTTGCAGAATTAGGGGGTGTAAACATATTAGTTCAGTAAAATAACACATATTCAAAAAATGAAAGAAGGAGAGGGATATTCTAGCCATGATAAAGAGGCCAAAGTTCAAAATATTAGTGTTGGTAATGTAGAGACAAAATCCAACAGACACCAGGCCAGAGGAGAGAAAGAAACACCGATAGAGACTGTGAGAAGCCTGAAAATAGAAGTGGAGAGTTACAAAGAAGACAATGAGAGACTAATAAGAGAACAAAATCAGATAAATTCTCAAGTGATGCAAAGATTAAATCAGTTGCAGAGGCAAACAAAGAATGGATCAAACTCAAAACATGAGGAAGAGTGAATATGCCATGAAAGAAGAGATGACCATAGAAGAACTGGTTACTCAAGAAGTGTTATCATAACTCATAGACATCACTCACCTCCCTACTCAACAAGGAAATTTTATGCATCGAAAGACTCCATAACTAGTCCAGAGGTGTCTCCTGTTAGGAACCAAAGAAGAAGACATGAATTTGACAGTTTTCAAGGGGAGCTAAGGAAGCTTAAGCCACCATCCTTTGATGGTGAAAGATAAAGGGAAGACGATACTAATGCATGGTTGCTTGGACTCATGAGGTATTTTCAATTGCATAACTACTCATCAAACCTAGAAGCCATAATTGCCACATACCATTTACATGGGAAAGCTGCTATGTGGTGGGATCACCTGAAGCAAGTTGAGCACATTAATGAGAATAGAATCACTTGGAAGTAGTTCAAGAAATATTTTCAGAAGGAGTACATTTCACAACACTTCTATAAAAAGAAAATGATGGAATTATTTGAACTCAGGCTGGGAAGCATGACCATGGCAGAGTATGGAAAGAAATTTGTGGGGCTGCTAAAGTATGTTGGGTTTATAAAATATGAGAAGGTGAAAGTACAAAGGTTTTTGAGTGTAATGCCATCCTTTTATAAAGAGAAGATTCAATATGATGAATCTAGGAATTTGACTAAGACCATTAGGAAGGATAAGTACTTGTATGAGAAAGGAAAGGGTAGAGAGTCTTTGCAGAAATATTGGAAGGATAAGAGGAAGAAGAAGTCTGACATGAGAAAGAAAGGATTAAGACCTCATTTCAATAGAAATAGCCCAAATAAAAATCATCAATACCCGTATGCTAAGGATGAATCCAAGAGAGAAGACTCCTTGGGAAAAAGGGTACAACCACCAATCCAATGTTGGGGATGCAAAGAAGACCACTTGTACAAGGATTTCCCTCATAGAAAGGACAGAGTGAAGACCATGCATAACATCCAAGATGCTACAACAATAGAAGAAATGGGAAGAATATATGCATCCTTAGATGATCGACAAGCATAATACCAATCAAATATGATTGAGGTGGAAGGTAATATCATTAATCGGTCTGTTGCTATTTTAATTGATTCAGGAACAATTCATTGTTACATTGATCTTAAAATAGTGGATAGACTACATTTGGAGAAAAGTAGTCTTGAAAAATCAATTTTGGTTCAACTATCCACTGGAGCCAAAAGGAGAATCCATGATATGGTCAGAGGTTGTTCCATAAGTCTTAATGGTTTGAATAATAATGTTGATCTAAATATTATACCATTGGGATCTTATGATATTCTAATTGGAATGGATTTTTTGGACAAGCATCATGTTGTCATAGATTGTCATAACAAGACATTTACATGTCTCGATGTAGAAGGAAACTAGAGCACTGTGAAAGGAGTTCCAAGACCCATCTCTATAAGGGAGATTTCATCCTTACAACTGAAGAGATATTTATGAAAAGGATGTCAATTATATGCAGCCCATGTGGAGGAGCTAGAAAAGACAAAGGNTGATATTTAGTGTTTATTTGCAATATTTAAGTGATCTTTAATTCCTCTCTTTAATAATGTCTGAATCTACCTACAAGAAATATTTATATTTTAGGTTTTTTTATAAGAAAAAAATCATTGTATTGATACTTCTTGTGGAAATGACATACACATTGATGACATCCCTTCTACTTTTAACGTCAACAACCATTGCATTTATAGACTATCTCTATTATATAATACTATAGCCTATGCTTATGACTTTGAATCTTATAATCATCCTTATACATGTCACTCTTTAAACAAATAGTTCCACAACTTCATATTGATGCTAAGACAAAACCATGATACAAACTCTCTCTAACTTTACATAAAAAAAAATTAAAACAAGACCAAAAATCCATTCATGAAAAAATATGTAAGAGTATCAAATCTATAGGAGTATGGTCCTTAATTGCATGAACAGGCAAAAACACTTCCTCCAAAATGAGTGCTTCCTTTGGATTGTTGTGGGTGATGGAAATCCTGTGTACACGAGATGCCTACACAGGTTGTCTGAAGAGAGATGGTGTACTTTGGATTGCTGTGGGTGATGAAAATCCTGTGAGAGCTTGAGTGTTGACTAGTTTGGGAAGCCGAGTGACACTCTGGAACCATCCTTGTGTATTCATAGCCCTGGCTTGGGGTTGACATTGCTATTGAGACTTGGAACAACAATGTCTATGGTTGGGTGGAACATCCTTGGTTTGCAACCAGTTGGTGATTTGGTTCATGAAAGATAAGTGCTCTCTATCATAGTTTTATTTACCTGTATATTTATTTCCACTTTGTATTTATTTATCTATGAAATTTGTATCTATAATGTGCATTCTTGCTCGTTATTTCTCTGCATGACATTTGGTCCATTTATTTTATAATGTAGCTTGAATATTGATCTATGCATGTAAATATTTCATGCACATTTTTTAATTAAAATTTGATCAGAATTCGAAAGAAGTCCAGAGGCAGGCTTGAAGTAGCGTGCCCAACCTATGGTTGGCTAGGTACGTTACAGATTAGTATCAGAGATTTAGGTTGAAACACCGGACTGGTATGGGCCGAAACTGTTGGACAGGGTATTATGGTTATGAATGAATATGTCCTTGAAATATTAGAGCTCAAGAGAGATAGCGTTGTAGAGATCGCGTTGAAGCCAGAGCATCATGCAGACAATTAAAAATATCATTTGTAAAGGATCGCATAATCATGACCGTTCCCTTTTGAATTCAGGAGCGATCACCACCATGGAATCAGGGAGTTCTGGATCATTAGATCGGAAGGCAGGTGAACGAGGACCGTTAGATAAAGGTGAAACCATAGGTTGGGAGAGATTAAGTCACAACCGTTAGATCTAACTTGTCGATCATTAGATGTTGATAGAAGCCAAGAAGGAGATGAAAAAATTTGGAACTTCGTCACTTCGACGATTTTTAGAGACAGGGAAAAAACATGAAAAAGGTCGAAGTTGCAAAGTCTCATCGGTCATCCGATTTGATAGGATGCTTGGGTGAAATATCAGTCATTAGTCAGGGTCCTATGACGTTGACTACTTTAGGAAGTTTAACTATGGGAGAATCGAACCCTTTAGAATTACCATAACCCGGAGTCCCGAAGCACCAAAGTCCCGTAGACCATTAGATCAAGAGAAGGACTTCAGAAGTAATGATGACCGTCAGATATAGAAATGGTGGAAGGATAACGAAGTTTTAGAACTTTGGAACTTCACCACTCTGGCAATTACTAGAGAGTGGGCCAAGCCCCAAAGTGTCGAAGTGCCGAAGCCCCGAAGTGCTGAAACCACAAAGTGTAAAGTCGTCGTCATGAAATCACGCAGGGTGTCAAATCTGGAGTAGAGAATGTGGATTTTCCATTTGATGGATGACACATCATAGGCCACATGGAAAGGGTTCCATGTGGGGACATGTGTCACCCATATTCAATACCTTTTGGACCCTAACCTACTCATTTTTTAGTGACATGTGGCACACATTCCATGGGTCCATGTCACCATAGGTGACGTCAGCATGCCATGTCATATCTGGGAGTATGGCCTCTGGGGGTGTCCAATGTCTCTACCAGGGAAAGTGTCGAAGATCGGAGTTGTGAATTCATGTAAACCATCGATCTAAGATCCTTTCAGGATATTTTTCGACGATTAGATCAAGAAGCAGAAGGATGGCATAAGCACTTCGACAGTTATCACTTCGGAGAAGTGGAACAACTCAAGAGTTGAAATTTTTCATAGTCCCAGAGTGCCAAAGTTCCAAATTGAATAAGGACCGTCCATCCCAACGCTTGATTAAGTAATGGTCGTTGGATCAACAATGGAAGGATAGGGTAATATCTTCGATGAGTATCACTCCAAGGAGTTGAGCAACTTGGGAGTTGTAATGTTTCAGAGTCCCGAAGTGTGAAAGTCCCGAATTGATTAAGGTCCTCCATCTCAATGTCCGATTAAGTCATGACTGTCGATCTCGTTGAAGCCTCCAAATGGGTGGGACCGTCCAATCAATTGGATATTAAATATTGACTGTCCGATCTGCTAGTAGAGTTATTGGAAAGGTTTCAACGAAGTATAACTCCGGGAGAAGTTGGAAGTTGAAAAGGGAAAATAGCCGAAGGCCGAAGTCCAAAGCACTTGGTCCCAACGTCGGTCTCATGAAAAGGTAAAGGGGGTCAATTAGAGGTGCAAAAGGATATTGAAGTAACCAAGCCCTCGTACATTGTGTTCGAGCAGGGTCTTGTGTATAAGAATACAGAAGAAGGCTCTAAAGAGTGAATAAGCCCATGGGTTCGAGCCGTGGTCACATGGAAAGTGGTTTGAAGGAATCTCCTGCACATAATTTGAATTTTGTATCAACTAAAGGAGATGTGGAATTTTTTTGACAAGATCCTGTTGCAAAACAAAAGAAAAGGGGATGAAATTGATTTTTTTTGAGAAGCCATAACTTTAAGCTCAGATATCGAATTGGGGAAAGATTACAGTAATTGGGAGAGATGATTCAGAGGAGAATAACATGGAATTGTTATAATATGGAGAATGATAATATATTCTTCATGAATTGAGAAGAAAAAGGACACGTAGCATTGTTTGGATTTTTTTTTTTATGATATGCATAATCCTAACAAAATGGTTGCTTGTACATTTTGCAGAATTAGGGGGTGTAAACATATTAGTTCATTAAAATAACACATATTCAAAAAATGAAAGAAGGAGAGGGATATTCTAGCCATGATAAAGAGGCCAAAGGTCAAAATATCAGTGTTGGTAATGTAGAGACATAATCCAACAGACACCAAGCCAGAGGAGAGAAAGAAACACCGATAGAGACTGTGAGAAGCCTGAAAATAGAAGTGCAGAGTTACAAAGAATATAATGAGAGACTAATAAGAGAACAAAATCAGATAAATTATCAAGTGATGCAAATATTAAATCAGTTGCAGAGGCAAACAAAGAATGGATCAAACTCAAAACATGAGGAAGAGTGAATATGTCATGAAAGAAGAGATGACCACAGAAGAACTGGTTACTCAAGAAGTGTTATCATAACTGTTTGCACCAAATTCGTCACTAGGTGAGCAAATTAAGAGTGCTTACATGCCCATTTGGGCTCTGCTAGGCATGACAGCTGTGAGGTAAAGGGTTAGAAAGAAAAACAACAAAGCTATTAACAAGAATTAAACTAAAACAAATAAAAACTAAAAGCATATGAGAAAATGAAAAATAGAGACAAATGGACCAACATCACCAATGTATAAGCTGATCTGTTGATGAAATCCAGAGACACAAAGAAGAAAGGGGACTTGGGTCCCTTCTTTCTCCAATGGAAGGCTATTGAGGCCCTCAAAGCTTGCTCTCCTTTACAATGAAAAGATGAAAAATGTGGGTGAAAGAACTCCAAGCTTATTCACTCAAGTGAGGGGTGAATAGCTCTATGAAATGCAGCTTGTGGTGTTTGTTTCCAAACAATGGGTCCTTAGGAATATCAACAGCATAACAGTATGAAGAATTCCTTGAGAAAATGGTGGTCATTCATGGCTTTTTATAGCCAAGCATTGGGTTATTATGTGACCTCTTTTGAATGTGAAAAGAGGCTCTTT
>JZKD02S1402397.1:0-11263 GCA_000966675.3 Picea glauca
TACTCCGAGAGAACCGAGTGCACATGAGTTGAAAATCCTGAACCTTGAAGACCCAATGCGGATAGAGGCCATCATATCAAAGGGGAGACATGTGTCAAGAGATCATGAGTTTCAGATGAAGATGCTCCAGGAGGAATGAGCACGCAAAAGGTTGAAGCACCCGAAGCCCGAAGAGTCAAAGAGCCGAGAGACATCGATCTGTAGAGGGACACTTCTCAACAGGTCACGAACTTCGGGTAAGTTGTAGTAGGGGTTTAGTTGAGAACTGAGATCACCAAATCCCGAAGAGCCGAAGAGAATATGGACTGTTAGATCCATAAAGGATGCATGGTGAGAGATTGTGAACTCTGGGTGAAAACACTCTGGGAGAATGCGAAGAATAAAGGTTTGACATCGTTGAATCTCGAACAGTCAAAGAGAATGATAGTCGTCAATATGGAAGAGAAAAGGTGTCACCAAATCATGGACTTCGGAGGATTTCACTCCAGGGATTTTATGGAAAGAAGTCTCGGAAATTTTTGAAGCACCGAAGGCTGAAATGATTAAGGGTCGTTGATCCCAAAGGAATAATGTGGGTCATTGATATGTGAAGGGATGCGTGGAGGATGGAGATTCACTCCATTAGATAGCCATTGAACAATCGTTGGATCAAGGGAGGACAGGTGTCAAGAGATCTGACATTTCGGAAGGATTCACTCTAGAGGTTTGTGGTTGTTGAGATTTGAAATCATCAAAGGCCGAAGTTCAGAAAATGACAAGATTCGTCGATGCGAAGGTGGACACACGGCATCAGATATAGAAATCTAGAGAAAAGTAGAGGAGGAAACGTTCGAAGACCCGAAGGAGGATTTCTACCATTGATCGAGAAGGAGGTTGTAGGACCGTAGATCTGAGTTGAAAGGCTAAACATATGAGGTAGAAGTAGGGTCGTTGATTCAGCAAGACAGGTGCCAGCAGATCATTAACTCTGGGAGACTGAAGTACAGAGGAAAACGAGGTTTGAGATTTCAAACATTCGAAGTCCAGAATCACGAAGAGATTTGGTCCGTAGATTTGGAGAGGGAATATCTAAACCGTCAATCCAAAGGTACTGTTAATATCGGGAGATCCATGGTCCCACAACATTTTTGGGATTGACAGTGCATGAGCTTTAATAGAAGTCACAAGGTCATGTGAGGACATCTTCCAAGGTCACATGTGAAGAAGGAGCTTAGAAAAATGAGCTTGTGGAGGTTGAGAATCGAGATTCCCGAAGGCCGGACTCACGGAGGAGATCCTCGTCGTAGATTCAAGGAGACAGATAACAATAGATCTTCCACTCTAGGAGATTTTCATATAGAGGTGAGAGAAGTTTGAAAGTCGAAACTCCCGAAGCCCGAAAGTAGAAATCAATGACAGGCGTTGATCTAGAGGGGATTTACGTGGCGAAAGATCAAGGTGATATGAGATTGTACGTAGATGGAAAGAAAGGAGATTCGATAGCAATCGTTGATCACGAGGAAGCGCCTAGAGACCAGAGATCGATGGACGGGAAGGATTACGGAGCCAGAACTCGCACGAAGGATAATTATTCTAGAGCAGGCCGCAATTGGAACCACAATATTCGTAAATGGATACGTGGCAGCATGAGAAGGATTGTGGGGCGAAAAGCGGGTTGGTTTGAAACCACTCTTGCCCATGCATGCAATCGCGCATTATCACAAGGACACAACCCAGGGTCATATGAAGGAGGGGTCTATGCCTGAACTAGTGTTTTGGGAGCGCGCAGAAATTAGCCTGTGGGTCTGACAGACCTGCACAAAGAAGGAAAAGGGGACCTGTGTATATTTGATTTGGGTTCAAAGAGGAACCTGAGGATTCAATTTGACTTTGCATTTAAAAATATTCTAGATCGGGAGGTCAGTAGAACCCCATGAGGAGAAGGGGTCTACATCAATTACAGGGACACTTCGCCACCGAGAATATTCATATTTCATAATCAACAACAGACAAATAGGCTTCAAGAAGAAGAAGGATTCATAAGAGCACCTCCTTTCAAAAGATCTACAACTCCTAGGTATCAAACTATATTTTTTGGTTTATGTTATGCATGTAATAATTTTGGACATAAATTTGTGAATTGCAGAGCTAACAATAGGAACATAAACAACTTTGACAGTCATACACAAAAGGGTTATCCAAGAAGTCCTAGTGAAACACAGATAAGAAGTTACAACAAGTTTGAATATTTGAGCTCTGAAGTGGAATGTTACAAATGTAACAACTTTGGACACATGGCCAAATATTGTAGAATGACAGTTCCTCCTAGAGAAATGCAACAGAATAACAACAGTCACAGCCAGGAACCTCAAAAAAGGACATGGATAAGAAAGTATAATCAATATAGAAACGAAGAATGCACACTCTCTCTACAAGCTAAGCAGAAGAAACATAGTTGGTACGTTGACAGTGGCTATTCAAAACACCCGACATGTGATAGATATAGGTTTATTACATTAAGAAAGGAAAGAGATGGATCAGTCTCCTTTGGAAATGATGATTCAACTAAAATCATTTGAAAAGGCACAGTCAGAATTGGGAACAAGAATACAAAGGCAGAAAATGTTCTACTAGTAGAATATATCAAACATAATCTTCTAAGTGTGAGTCAAATGTGTGAACAAGGTCATAAGTTACTTTTGATTCATAAAAGTGCGAGATAATAAAAGAAGGTTCAGGAAAATTGATTTCTACAACTGCAAGAACTTCAAGCAACATATATGTGTTAATTGAAATTGGAAATGAAAAGTGTTTTCTAGGAAAGGAAGATCAAAGTTGGCTATGGCACAGAAGAATGGGTTACGTACATTTTGATAACCTTGTCAAAGTCAACAAAAGAGAAGAAGTCATAGAAATTCCCCAGATCACGAAACCAACCAACACTTTATGCAAGCATTGTCAACAAGGAAAGAAAACAAAGACCAGGTTCAAATCAAAGGAATATTCAANATTGACAGTGCATGAGCTTTAATAGAAGTCACAAGGTCATGTGAGGACATCTTCCAAGGTCACATGTGAAGAAGGAGCTTAGAAAAATGAGCTTGTGGAGGTTGAGAATCGAGATTCCCGAAGGCCGGACTCACGGAGGAGATCCTCGTCGTAGATTCAAGGAGACAGATAACAATAGATCTTCCACTCTAGGAGATTTTCATATAGAGGTGAGAGAAGTTTGAAAGTCGAAACTCCCGAAGCCCGAAAGTAGAAATCAATGACAGGCGTTGATCTAGAGGGGATTTACGTGGCGAAAGATCAAGGTGATATGAGATTGTACGTAGATGGAAAGAAAGGAGATTCGATAGCAATCGTTGATCACGAGGAAGCGCCTAGAGACCAGAGATCGATGGACGGGAAGGATTACGGAGCCAGAACTCGCACGAAGGATAATTATTCTAGAGCAGGCCGCAATTGGAACCACAATATTCGTAAATGGATACGTGGCAGCATGAGAAGGATTGTGGGGCGAAAAGAGGGTTGGTTTGAAACCACTCTTGCCCATGCATGCAATCGCGCATTAGCACAAGGACACAACCCAGGGTCATATGAAGGAGGGGTCTATGCCTAAACTAGTGTTTTGGGAGCGCGCAGAAATTAGCCTGCGGGTCTGACAGACCTGCACACAGAAGGAAAAGGGGACCTGTGTATATTTGATTTGGGTTCAAAGAGGAACCTAAGGATTCAATTTGACTTTGCATTTAAAAATATTCTAGATAGGGAGGTCGGTAGAACCCCATGAGGAGAAGGGGTCTACATCAATTACAGGGACACTTCGCCACCGAGAATATTCATATTTCATAATCAACAACAGACAAATAGGACTCAAGAAGAAGAAGGATTCATAAGAGCACCTCCTTTCAGAAGATCTACNTGGTTGAAAATGAAATGGATTCAAAAATCAAATGCTTGAGATCTGATAATGGAGGAGAGTTCACTTCAAAGGAATTTATGGACTACTGCAGCAGACATGGAATAAAAAGGAAATTCTCCATTGCTAGGACACCTCAACGGAATGGAGTTGTTGAAATAAAGAACAAGACAGTACAGGAAATGGCTCGAACAATGTTAATAGATTCCAAATTGACAGATATATTTTGGACACAGGAAGTGCATACAACAATTCACATTCACAACAGAGTAATGCTCAGAAACAACACTGAAAAAAAATCCCTACGATCTATGGAAAGGAAGACTAGCAAATGTGAAGCACATTAGAGTTTTTGGAAGCAAATGCTACATCAAAAGAGAAGATGGAAGAATGGGAAAGTTTGACTCTCATGTGGACAAAGGAGTACTTGTTGGTTACTCAAGTACAAGGAAAGCATACAAGTGTTACAATATGAGATTGAACAAAGTTGTGGAAAGCATCAACGTAACAATTAATGAAACATGCATACCAGAATCAAAGGAAGAAGAAAACGAATCAACGGAACAACCTTTCAAAAAGGAAGCAAAAGATGAAAAATAAGTAGAAGAGGAAGATGAATGGAATCCAACAAAAGCAGAAGAGAAATTTCTACAAGTGTCTCCAAAGACACCTAGCATACAAGTACAGAAGAATCATCTTTTAAATTAGATTATTGGAAACAAAGATGCAGGAGTTGAGACTAGAAGAAGAATTCGTTCACCAGAACAAACACCTAGCACTCTTATCTACAATTGAACCAAACTATTTTGAAGAATCCAGCAAGGACGAATTTTGGAATAAGGCCATGGATGAAGAATTGGATCAAATAGAGAAAAATGACACTTGGGAATTGGTTCCAAGACTAAAGAATAAGAATGTGATCGACACAAAATGGGTTTTCAAAAATAAATTGAATGAAGATGGACAAGTTACAAGGAGAAAAGCTAGATTGGTATGTAAAGGATATGCACAGATTGAAGGAATCGACTTTGAAGAGACATTTTCCCCAGTTGCCAGAATGGAATCAATCTATTTTGTTTCAGCTTATGCATGCTCCAAAAATATTAAAGTGTATTAGATGGACATAAAATCATCTTTTCTGAATGGGGAACTTAAAAAAGAGGTCTACATTGAACAACCAGAAGGATTTCATTTGTCATAGAATGCAGACTATGTGTGCAAATTAAAGAAGGCCTTGTATGATCTAAAACAGGCTCCTAGAGGATTTTACTCTAGATTGGATAAATATCTACAACATCCAGGGTTGAGAAAAGGAAGTGTAGACAACAACCTCTACATCAAGGTAAGTCAAGGTAATATTTTATTAATTGAAGTTTATRTTGATGATATTATTTTTGATAGTGATGATGACAGGTTAAGCCAGAAATTTGCAAAGGATATATAGAATGTATTTGAAATGTCATTACTTGTAGAACTATCATTCTTTCTGGGACTTTAGATACATCAAAGCAACCAAGGAATTTTTATTTCTCAAACCAATTATATTAGATAAATGTTAAAGAGGTTCATAATGGAAGATTGCAAATCAGTTATCACTCCCATGCAAACCAGTTGCAAGTTAAGCAAAGATGATGATTCAAAGTCCACAGATCAAAGGCAATATAGGTCAATGATTGGAATACTTCTATATGTGACAACATCTAGACCATATGTAATGCAGGAAGTTGGACAGGTGGCACGATTTCAAGCAGCACCAAAGGAATCACATGTATTAGCAGTGAAGAGAATTTTCAGATATCTCAAAGGAACAAAAGATTTTGGATTGTGGTATCCAAAAGGAAAGGATCTATCTCTTATTGCCTACACAGATGCATATTGGGTAGGTTGTATTGATGACCGACGAAGCACCAGTGGAGCATCATTCTACTTGGGTGAGTGTTTAATATCATGGATAAGTAAGAAATAATCATCAGTATCTCTATCTACAGTCGAGGCAAAGTATATTGTAGTAGCAACATGTTGTACACAGGTTCTTTGGATGAAACAAACTTTGATAGATATACAAGTTGAGTATGATGAGCCCATTCCAATCTATTGTGATAATACAAGTGGCATCAGTATCTAAAATAACCCATTCATGAACTCCAAGACAAATCATATTCCAATCAAGTATCACTTTCTATGGGAACAAGTTGTAGAAAAGAACATCAGAGTTGAGTATGTGGGAACAAAAGAATAAGTCGCAGACATTTTTACAAAACCACTTCCATGGGAAGCCTTTGAGTATCTTCGCCAGAGACTCAGATTTATTTCTACTCCAAAATGAATGTTTTTGAATGCTTATATTATATGTCTTATATGTACATGAGGAAGCACAATAAAGAGGTTCAATCAGGGGGAGCAACCCCGGATGGAAAGATACCTTTTCTATTGATGACAAAGGGGGAGAGATTCATCAGATGCAGAGGATAGAGGCATGGTTCCAGGGGGAGAAATGGTCACAGAGATGTAGAGGATAAAGGAATGTTTCTAGGGGGAGCATGAGTGATATGACTTCAGTATTGCATGACATAATTTTAGTTTTGCATCAGATTGTTTCCATCAATGCCAAAGGGGGAGATTGTTGATTAAGGTTGGTTGTCATTGATGTCAACCCTTGAAAAAATCCTGGTAGCGCAAAGGTTTGGGTAATGGACCCAAGTTTGTTTGATGTAAAGATGACTCATTATTTTATTTTCATGGTTGATAATAAGTAGAAATGGATGAACTCCAAAGTGGTCCCCTTATGGTGAAAGCCCTCACGGGAAGACACTTTGTGGATTGAGTTATCCTAGAAGTATGGTTAGAAAACCCATGATTATTTATGGAATAATGAGATGAAGGTCAGATAATTTTTCAGTGAAACTATCCTAGATGGATATTTGTTGTCATGGCATTTCTGGTGGCATGTGTAACGTCACATAACTCCTCACGGTTAGAGAGTTATGGCCATGAGAAGTTGGAGAACCCAGGTTTGGGTAATGGACCCAAGTTTGTTTGATGGATAGTGGTATGTGTTTTGATATATTTGTAGGTAATACTATTCTATACGGATAGTACATGTCATTCCATTTCTTGTGGCATGTGGAACTTCACATAACTCCTCACGGTTTGAGAGTTATGGCCTTACGAAGTTGGAGGACCCTCATATGTCATCTAGAAGCCCCAAAAGGTCAAAGTAGTCAAAGTTATTTAAGAGATTTTAGAAGGTAAATAATAAAGTGAAGTGATGAGTGTACTATAATTCAAAGTGAATACAAATTAATTATTTAAATAATAAATTTAATGGATAAATTAGAAGTGGGTTAACCCTAAAATAATGAAAGTGGGCAAAGTGACCTAGAATATGTTTTTAAGGAAGTTACTTGGAGAGTATAAATAGGAGGAAATGATCTCTCATTTAAGATTAAACTTGAGAATATTGAATATATATAGGTTTCTGAGGTAACCAAAGGATATATAAGCCGAATTTATGGGGGAAGGTGAAGAAAAGAAGGCCAGAATTCAAGGAAGGATAAAAAAAAATTATGATGCTTTCTAAGGTATGCTATTTACAGGTCGTCTCACCATTTTGGAAATAAAGTTTTTTATAGAATTATTCAGACCATGAAATTTCTATTCCATTGAGGAGACATATCCAAGTATATGTGGTAAAAAATTCAACATGTGGGTCGTTGTATTTTTGGAGTTACACTCCATGGAAAATAGGGTTTGTGGCTAGTCCTAAAACTAATCTAAAACAGGTGCTTCGAGTAAAAACATCATAACTTCTTCATAACAAATCCCAATTCAGTAAGACAAAATGTGTTGGTTATATTACAGTCTTTAGTATTCTTTTTAACAATTTCAGATCGATTCAACAAATATACTGTGCGGGGCACGCTCTATAAGGTCGATCTCTAGAATAATCCAGAATTCAGCAAGGTATGCCATTTTTTCTATAACTCCTTTTATGAGATGTTCCAAGTAGTGACACTTGGAGGAATTGAATAAAACACATTAAAGAAATTTTTTTATCATTTTCATATAATTATTCATTACAGGTACAAAGTTATGATTATTTCAAGTTAGGGTTGTTGACTAATCCAAAACTAGTCATGTGAGACTAAAGAAAAGTTTGATGAAAATGCTAGTCTCTTGTTGTTNAATAAAGTGAAGTGATGAGTGTACTATAATTCAAAGTGAATACAAATGAATTATTTAAATAATAAATTTAATGGATAAATTAGAAGTGGGTTAACCCTAAAATAAGGAAAGTGGGAAAAGTGACCTAGAATATGTTTTTAAGGAAGCTACTTGGAGAGTATAAATAGGAGGAAATGATCTCTCATTTAAGATTAAACTTGAGAATATTGAATATATATAGGTTTATGAGGTAACCAAAGGATATATAAGCCGAATTTATGGGGGAAGGTGAAGAAAAGAAGGCCAGAATTCAAGGAAGGATAAAAAAAAATTATGATGCTTTCTAAGGTATGTTATTTACAGGTCGTCTCACCATTTTGGAAATAAAGTTTTTTATAGAATTATTCAGACCATGAAATTGCTATTCCATTGAGGAGACATATCCAAGTATATGTGGTAAAAAATTCAACATGTGGGTCGTTGTATTTTTGGAGTTACACTCCATGGAAAATAGGGTTTGTGGCTAGTCCTAAAACTAATCTAAAACAGGTGTTTAGAGTAAAAACATCATAACTTCTTAATAACAAATCCCAATTCATTAAGACAAAATGTGTTGGTTATATTACAGTCTTTAGTATTCTTTTTAACAATTTCAGATCAATTCAACAAATATATTGTGCGGGGCACGCTCTATAAGGTCGATCTCTAGAATAATCCAGAATTCGGCAAGGTATGCCATTTTTTCTATAACTCCTTTTATGAGATGTTCCAAGTAGTGACACTTGGAGGAATTGAATAAAACACATTAAATAAAATTGTTTATCATTTTCATATAATTATTCATTACAGGTACAAAGTTATGATTATTTCAAGTTAGGGTTGTTGACTAATCCAAAACTAGTCATGTGAGACTAAAGAAAAGTTCAGAGTTACAAATCATATTTGGATGATGAAATTGATGAGGGGTTTTGGTTAAGGTACATGTTGTGTACATGGTTGAGACAAGTAGTTGATGATGTTGGTACATATTGATGAGTCATAGTTGATGAGTAGTTGACACATGATTGGTACATACTTGGTACATGGTTGGTTACACTTGTTTATGGTACAGGTTGATTACAAGTTGTTTTGTACAGGTTGGTGCATGGTTGATGCACTTATTTATGGTACAAGTTAGTTACAGGTTAAGGTACAGGTTGATGCATGGTTTATGCATGGTTTAGGTTTATTGGTACATGTTTACAATGGTATATCTCACAGTGATAGTGTGACAATGGTTCCATCATTCTAATTCTAATTCAGGGTGGTTGGATGGGGCAAGGACAGGTGGTTGTAGCCACCTTCTAGTTGTAGCCGGAGAACATAGGGGGTTGTAGCCTCCTTCTGGTTGTAGCCAGAGAATTGGGGAGTTGGAGCTTCCCTCAAGTTGTATCCTAAGAAACTAGGGGGTTGGAGCCTCCTTCCAGATGCAGTTGGAAAACAAAGGAATTTGGTGCTTCCAATGAATGTAATTCTTCAAGACATATAAGAAAAAGCATTATGTGGTTTTCTCTCACTTTGGGTTTCCACATAAAACATTGGTGTATTGTGTATGTGTACGATTGTTCATTTGTTCATTGCTCATTATTGGATGATAATTCTAAATTGATATAAAACTTAGATTATTTGGTTTAAAAAGGATTATAATTGCTTTATTATTGATTCACCCCTCCTCTCAGTAATCCAACATTTTCTTCCAAGGAATTGACAAATAATCGCATGCAGGTATCATTGTCATTGGCCCCTATGTTATGAAAAGCATTAGAAAACATCAACAGGTGTTCATTAGTACTAGAAGTGTTATTCCCTAAAAAATTAGGCGGGTTCTCTTTAAATTATGGAAGTGGACGAGTAGCAGGTGCTAGGTTAAGAGGAGAGGAAACATGTCATGGTGTGGTTGTGGTGTCTTCTTTGAATTGAAAAGGTCCATACTTTTGATGACTTTGGTGGGGTTTGTGGTAGATTGGACAAGAATATGGTGGCTATATAAGCTACCAATCACTGATGACAATGAAGATTGAGAAGATGGAGCACTTCCAGTCCCACCAGAGCCTCCACTAGATGTCATCCTAGGGATGATAGGTGAGGAAAAGAGAGACGAATTGGATGAATCAGATAAAGTTCTCCTTAGAGTACTTTTTTGGATAGACAACACAATGTTTCTTCTTCCTATTTTAGCAATAGGATTGATTTCAGGTGACAAGCCTCTTCTTATTCTAGAAGCACAAGAATCTAAGGACATGAAAAAAAGGACAAAACTTGAAGAAATAAAAGGGTTAATATTGATTTCTAGGTTGTCTACGTCTAGCCTCCAATTGTTATTGAGTACTAATATCTTGTTCAATCGTTGACCAAGAACGGTTAAGCTCAACACGAGTCCTGGAAGTGTCTAAAATAGTATGAAACAAGTTCAAATCAATGTTGGTCTGGTCTTGGAGATCGGGCTCAAGATTGGGCTGCCTCGCAATAGTAACAATCATTAATAGAAAAATAGTCAAAGAATCAATTTCAGAAAAAGAAAGATGTATCGATGAAAATCGAGTATAAAAATTAACCGGAGAAATATCGAAGATCTCCCTAGTATGGTCGCCAAATAAATGTTGAGGAAAAGATATGAAATGATATTACTCAAGCATTTTTAGATTATGCTTGGCTAAATAAAAATAGACAGGAATGTCACCCTAGGTTTATATCCAACAAAAATAACATCCTAACTCACAAGTATTAATTACGAGTGCTTAGGCTAGTATTTTTTCAATAAATAGCTTGCTGGAAATTTACTTTTTATTTAATTTTCTGAACATGTTAGTTGCTGAAATAAATGTAAAGATAGAAGTAAAGTCACCAAGATGATAATCAATACATATGAGACATAAAGAAATCCTTTATTTTATTCAAATTCACAAAAGATTCATTTTCTTTACAAAATCTCATGCAGAAATTTTGGACCAAAGTCAAACTTAGACATCCCCGATGGAACATACAAAAAGACCTCTGACAGAAAACCAAAACTGAACTCTAAAATATGGATCAGCTTGCCACAAATTGTTTCCCACTCGACTCTGCACAACAGCCTTTGTCATTCATGAAAACTAATTCACAAATAGACAAGTCTACACAGACTATCAAAGATAGATCAACACCTCTGAAAAACAAGTG
>JZKD02S1402408.1:0-21761 GCA_000966675.3 Picea glauca
GATCATGTTTTTCTAACTTAATGGTCATAGCCAATTGATTATTACATTTCATCTTAGCAATAACCTTTTCGTAAAGCCTAATTACAACCCTATGAAAATCAAGAGGGATATTTTTTTGTTGCAACCTTTTCCATACATTGGTTATAGGCATAGTTCCAAAGGCTTTTCTAAAATCAACAAAATAGTAGATGAGATCATCTTTTTTGTCTCCACAATCCTCAATAACAACTTTAGGGGTACCCTTATCATTTACAATAGATAGCAATTACGTATCTCTTTAATTTTTTCCAATGGAAAAGTTCATAACTTTTATATTCATAGAAAGAAAAAAAATTACATTTTGAAGGTGTCGGTAACCACATAAAAATAAATTAAATCTTTGAACAACCCACATTCTTCCTAGGAAATCTTACAACATAGCCATATTAAAAGTCATGTATGGGAAAATTACATCCTTTTACAAATGATCATAATTAGGAAAATGGAGGATTGTAGCCTCAAAATGATTACCAACATAAAGAAAATAAACATAATATCATGAAGTTTCAGGTGCCCCAAGAATCAAATCCTATCACCATAGCTTGTTTAGAGAGCTCATTAACAATCTTATTTCAATTATATTTTTACATGCAAGAAAGTGTTATCTTCAAACTATGTTGTCATTGTCATTACTTGATGAAGCAAAGACCTCATAATGATATTTTGTGATCTAAAGACTCCTTTGACCCATTCAAACACAGGTTTGGAGTCAACAAAAACTTGTAACCTGGTTATGTTTTTTCTCAAAGCAATCTTCAACAAATCGACTAAAGCATGGATTTCTACCCAATTATTTATTTCCCTGCCTAAACCAAATTTGGAAGTGGTGTGGCATTTGTCATTGAGATACAATACTCCTCATGCTCCACATGGGCCCGAGTTCCCTTGGGTGGCTCCATCAAAGAGTCCCCATTGTTTACTTTTATTAATATTAGAATGCTCAAGATTCCTTCGCATGATTTGTTTTAGTGGCAAGTATATATATTCATAATTATACTTGATTTTGTGATACACATACAGTGGGGAATAAGGTTTATCCTAAAATAAAATTTCATTTCCGATGATCCAAATTGATCAAATAGACAATGCAAGGAAGAGAATTTTGATATACCATCCTTATATTATCCATCTAACTTTCCACTCCATTCACCCAAGAGAGGCCTTCCTATTTACTTAAGCCTCTTGTCAAAGAAGTAACCTCCTTCCATACATCCTTAGTAAATGGGAAATTCATCAACAAGTGTTTTATATTCTCTTCCTCAACCGTACATAACATACATAGACCTCACCTTTGTCAATATATCATCTAATGGACTTCTTAGGTAGATACATTATTATTCAGAGCTAGACACAATAATAGTCTAGATTTCAATGGTGCCTTGATTTTCTACAATGGATTCCATCACCATTATGTATCTAGTGCTTCATTTAGAAACATGGCCTTACAACCTAGGCTTGCATCGAACTTTCTAGAAGGATTCCATGACAAAACTGGATCATCATTCTCTTCTTTCATAAAAATGTTACTCATTTTCAATCTATCTATATAAGCATTTCATTATTCAACATCATGTCCATCCAACTCAATCATCTCAATTTTCTTCCATCCATTTTGCATTCAATTTCCCCTCACATGAATCACAACATCAACTAGATGTATACTATGGAACATAGAATTCGGATCCCCTCTACGGCGTTGTGACCTGAAACCCTGCTCGTGAAATAGCCTCTACGACATGTTGATATTATGGTAGATGTGGCAGGTATTAACCTCTATGTGTAACCTTTGACGAGACTAAAATATTCCGGGAAGCAAGAGAAACCCTAAACAAATGTGTAGAAATCATGGAAGACATGTCGACTCAATAAAAGAATTAATATTTAAGTGTTAATCTATAAAATAATAAGTCGGCCTAAACAAGTGACAAAGAGCACTATAAATAAGAGGGTGTTAGAGCTCATTTGCCATTCACACTCTCACAATTGCATAAAGACTAGTGGTGCGCAAGTTTGGAGAGGGAGTGCAATTGCAGCTACTACAACTGGGATTTTGGTATTTGGTTATGGTTTGGACTTTTTTTTTGGTATGCTAGCCTTGGAGAGAGATACACTATATTAGTTGGCTATTGGTTTTAAGATCTTCTTCCAAAATTATTTTGTCTGTCAAGGTTAAAGGTGCTCGAGGGTCACTACGTTCCTATGGTTGGGTGACAATATTGCTATATTGTCTATGAAAAAATGAGCACGTCTCTTTTATTATAATAGGTTATGGGCCCATGCTATCTTTAGACAGTCTAACCACTAGAAGATAGATTGGGAAGTTATTCGTTAAGCTCATTGTGGCACCAATTACGGTTGCAACTAGGTTTTATGATTATGTGGCTGCAACAAATCCCAACCCTTGTGTTCAGGCACTTCTGGTGAAGCATTTGACCTAATTCCTTGACATCCTAGTGCTCCCTAGCCTAGCACCCCTCTAGGTACCCTTAGCTAGAAAAAATATTCGGTTTAAATTTTTTGTCTAAGTCAAAGTCAAAGGTTGACTTCGAGTCGAATTGATTTTGTCTCAAAGTTGAAATTTTTAGAGTTTCAAGTTTGTTCTAATCATTGAATCTAATCTATTATTGTCAAGATGATATCCGGTTTCAGATTGGAAGACAAGTTGGATGATTCTACAAAAATCCAAAGGTATGCACTCGTATATGTTATCCAAGTTATATCATCTAGCAAAACATGAGTGTGTTTACAGTGAAAGTACTAAAGACCTTGTCCAAGCTGTAATATTGGATTCAATGCATTTAGAGAAACAAGTGCACCCTCCATAGCAGTCAGGCTTTAGGTTCTAGGTTTGATTAAATTTTTAAAATCTATATATATCAAGGGTGGTAGTTGCTACATTACAAAGTGTGAAAGAAGTTTTTGAAAGATTTTATTATTTCTAGGTGCAATGAATACTTGAATACTATTGATATAGATGCTTATTGTACTTGTTCGCAAGATGAACTAACATCTCCTCTAGATAGATATTTCTTTTTTTCTCTTGTTATTCTTGTTCCAGGCAAGTACCCTTGTTAAATATGTTTGATGAACAATCCTTGCAGAATTTGTCATAGAAGAAGTTTATAAGGATGACACAACTGTCAGATGGGCATCAATCAAAATAGATAGAAACAAACTTACAGACACTCAGAGGAGTCAGACTTGAAGGAAGTCGAGAATCAAAAGAAAACCAGAACAAGCTTGTAACACTTTGCAGAAAGCAAAGAGAGATGTAGTAGACAGAAGCATGGACTCGCTCAGATGGAGGGATCTGATCACAAAATTCTAAAAGAAGAGCATGCATATTGCTCATTCAGACATGAAGCCGAGATTAGGAGGGATATAATCCCCAACAATATGATCCATTGAAGAATAATCCGTAAATACTATGAAGTATATATCCATGTTCTTCATTGGAAGTAGCGGCCATGATAAGCAGCACGTGTTCAGTTTGACTCTAGAAGATGTCTTCTTCAAAACTAAGCCTTGAATATCCTTGGTTGTCCATCTACATTTATGTTCCTATGGCGAAGGGAAAAAGTTGGAGCCTTCAAGAAATAAGGGCATATAATCTATAGAATATTCCATGGACTCCAACATTGAAGAGAAACATGAGGAAGAACATGAAGATTCCAAGAAAGAAAGAAAAGTCAGAACAACCAATTGAACTAGTTTGAACCCACTAAGAAGCAGTCAAGCAGAAGGAATGGAAGGAAGTTGTGATGAAGAATAATGTATGTGAAAAATTGTGAAAAATAATTAAGAATTGATAGATACAAGGCAAGACTCAGGGCTAGAGGGTTCTCTCAGAAGGAGGGAGAAGACTATGATGACATCTTCTTCCAGTAACCAGACATACCTCTACCTAAGCCATTATATCTTCTGCAATATCCATGGGTTGGAGTTTACATCATATGAATGTAAAGATTGTTCTTCTCAAATAGAGTAATTGAAGAAGAAGCATATGTAGAGAAACCTCGAGGTTTTGAGGTATACTAGAAAGAGACCCTTGTATGCAGATGGAAGAAGACCTTGTATGGATTCAAGCAAACTTGGTGCAGAGCCTCTCATGTACAGCAGAAGCATGGTGAAAACTTCCTATGAAAGAGGAAGTATATTGAAATGGTTCTTCAGAAGTTTGGGATGATGGATTGACAATCATGGAAAAATCCCATGATGACAGATCTGAAGAAGTTGAGAGACTCTGATCCAGTAGACCCATCTTTGTATCGACAATTGATTGGATCGTTAATGTATTTGGAGAATACTCAGTTGGATATTTTCTTTGTCGGACGTTTGAGTTATGATTTACGACCACATGGATTTATCGATTCAGATTGGACATGGAGTCCAAATGACAAAACAAGTGCTACTTGGATATGTTTTATTTTGAGCTTTGCCATGATGTCATGGGCTAGCAGGAAACATAAGTTTGTTGCACTTGACACTACATAAGTAGAGTATGCAACTTGTGATGCTTGTACAGAAGCAGTGTGGCTCTGTAAGCTAGTTTCTGGACTGTTTAATCGGTTGTTGGATTCGACCATGATATATTGTGATAACCAGAGTTGTGTGAATCTTTCAGAGAACACGGTGTTCCATGACAGGTCGAAGCACATTGAAATCCAGTATTATTTTCTCTGTGATAGATTCCAAAGTGGAGAAGTGGTTCACCAATATATCTTCATAGATGAGCAAATAGCAAATATTTTGGTAAAGCCTCTGTCCAAGATGAAAAGTTTACGTACTTAAGGGACAAGTTTGTACTCGTGGAGATGAATTCCTTATTGGAAAAGGAAGAGATTACTCCTAGGTTTAGAGGGAGCACTAATATGTTATTGATTTATGGGCAGTTATTTTTCAGTTCAAAAAATGGTCCAGGTTGGGAAGTCACCTTCCAGTCTGGAAAGTGGCCCAAGATTTCTAACGGATAGACATTTTCCAGATCGGACAGTCATTTTCATAATGAAAATGGTCCGATAGATTAATGATGTACCACAGACAGTAATTTCCCTTATGGACAGTGTGGGGGAATGGTCTAGGACATTCATTCTTCTTGGTAGTCACTCTAAGTAGTGGTCAAGCAGAATGGTTTGCCTCTTTGGGCAATCATTCTTTCAAAGTTCACAGTTGTGAGCAGTTTCTAATAATAGTATGTTATAAGAGGTTGGTGCAAGATAGTCATTTCCATTAAGAAATGGTTTGGACAGTCATTCCTTAGGGCAGAATCATTTTCTCCAGGATGCACTATGATTAGTGCCGAAAGAATCACCCAGTTAGGTGAATTGTCCAGGTTCAACAATCAGGGACAAGCATTCCCTAGGGCAAACTCATTCTCTTTAGGTTGCATTGTGATTAGTGCCAGATGAATAGCCCAGCTGGGTGAATGGTCTGGGATCAAAAATCAAGGACAGATATTCTTCTATGCTTGGGAAGAATAGTTCAGATATCCCATGGATGATGTTTTACTTTATGAGGGTAGATGTTCTTCCAGATCTCATAGATGTGAGTGGAGGAATGGCCTAGATGACTCAATTTGTATCATGATATTGTTTATGCAAGTTGATATCAGATGATATGATTATTGTGGAGACTGTTTGTCTATGGACAATAGTTGTATGCTACTATGGTGGATGTGATCCATTGATAGTGACTATGTGTCACTAGTTAGTAGTCATGTGCTACCAGGAGTGGTTGTGTACCACTGGGTAGTAGTTGTGTACTACTATGGATACATACAATTGTGTTCTATTGGGTGGCATTGTTCTGATTGACATGGAGACTACCACTAGTGTTGGAGATGATTGCCAGCTAGATGGATATTCAGTGTGTTGGTGGACAGACATTCTCTCTGTGGAGAATGGTCCAAATTGATAGATTGTTGACATATCATGGATTGGTATTTTCCTAAGGCACAGGTTGTAGCCTGATTAGCAAAAAGAGTTCTGGACTGATATTCTCCTAAGGCACAATTATTGGCCTGATCAGGTTGAAAAGTCCATCCCCCTAAGGACATGACATCCCGATTAGGGTGGTTGATATGGGACCGATATTTTCTAAGGCATATAGGTAGAGATGTATCTCAATCGTACATATGAATCGATTATAAAATAGTATGAGACTGACATTCCTGTAGGAATTGTCTCTGTATCCCATGGCGTGTTTTTCAACATCTGTTAGGACAATCATTCTTATAGGTTGTATGTTTGGATTAGAAGAATGGTCATTGTATCACTTTGTGGAGTGAGTATCTTATTCAGCATCATGCCCGATTACTCAGGTGGAGTATGGCTTCAAGAGATGATGCAGTTGATAATATCATATGATACTAACAGTGGGGATGTTGCTCGTGAGTTTATCTATGTGATCATGAGATAACCTGTGAGGCTATGATGATGCTACCGGTTGAATGGTTTGTTTGTGCTCAAGACCATTTCCTCTAATACCTCCCTATCTAGGAGGGAGTGTTGATTTTATGGTATCTACGGGAGGTATTAACCTCTATGTGTAACCTTTGATGAGACTATAATATTCCGGGAAGAAAGAGAAACCCTAAATAGATGTGTAGAAACCTTAAAAGACATGTCGGCTCAATAAAAGAATTAATATTTAAGTTTTAACCTATAAAAGAAGAAGTCGGTCGGGATAAGTGACAAAGAGAACTATAAATAAGAGGAAACTAGAGCTCATTTTTTCTTTCACACTCTCAGAACTGCATAAATACTAGTGGTGCGCAAGTTTGAAGAGGGAGTGCAGCTGCAGCTAATGCAACTAGGATTTCGATATTTGGTTATGGTTTGTACTTTCTAATTTGGTTATGGTTTGGATTTTATGTTTGGTATGCTAGCCTTGGAGAGAGATACGCTATCTTGGTTGGCTATTGGTTTTAAGATCTGCTTCCAGAATTATTTTGCCTGTCAAGGTTAAAGGTGCTCGGGGGTGGTTGCATGCCTATGGTTAGGTGACAATATTGCTATATTGTCTATGGAAAAATGAGAACATCTATTTTATTCTAGCATGACCCCCGTGGCCTCCCATGGAGGGGGATTCGACTCCCCTCCCCACCCCCTAGTGAGATATAGTTGCACTCAACTCCCTGGTTGTTTCCCTTCCCAATCAACCTAACCCTACTCAATCATGATTCGTTAAAAAACTGGAGCAAATACCTATCGTTGTGGTTCAAGCTAGTTCAAGATAATTTTGTTTGAATTTTGCGAAGAATGGATTAATAGGGAAATTTATGGGGATATAGCCTTCACCCAGATATATTGTTGTGTGGATTGAAAATAATTGGAAACCTCATCTAAAAGGTAAGATCTCATTTTCCTTATGTGATAGGGGTTTCTTTGCATTTAATTTTGAGGAAAACGAGAATAGAGATCTAATATTCATGAGTGGACCATACTTTATGGGTGCCCACGGGATGTATCTCAACCATTGGACCCCTAATTTTAACCCAAAAAATAGCATCCCCTCTGCGGTCCCTATCTGGGTCCAACTTCCCTTTCCCCCTCTTCATTGTTGGAATGATGAGACCCTCCATGCTATCAACAACACCCTTAGGAAATATATAGATAGAACATAACCAAAATATGGTATGCAAGCTTGTGCCTGAATCTGCATGGAAGTTGACTTGGAGAAGGGTCTTCCAGAGGTTCTCTCACTAACCTTGGATTGTTGGACATACCTGCAAAAAGTGGATTACAAGCAATTTCCTTTCAAATACAAGATACGATACGAATATGGGCATTTTGCAAAGAGATTCCTTAAATCTCTTGTGGATCCATCAGTGGGAGAAGCAAATGAACAATGGAAACAACCAAAAAGGAAGAGGCAATCCACAAAACAAGCTCCTTAAACTAAAAAATCTCTATCCCATTAGGGATCTCCCTCCAATCAAAAGTCTCGGGAAGCCCTGACCTCATCCTCAACATGCAACCCTAGCAATGGCATCCTAACCAAGAACTAGTAGGAATCCTTCTCTGATGTGGAGGAGGACTAGGAGGAAAGACCCAAATCGGTTTCCCAAGACCCCAAAGAAAAATTAGGAGAACACCAAATCCCTCAAGAATTTCCTCAACGGATTACTCAGATGGATCAAGAAGGTGGAGTAATTGATGAGAGCTCAAAGGAAGACTCAAATCCAAACTCCTCGAAGGTCCCACCTATTAAAAATTCAGATAGGAGATCGAATAATCAAAGAAGAGAAGCAACAACTCGAAAGGAGATAGAACTGGGAAAACAAAGGAACTCTAGACAGCCACACTAAGAAAGAAACAAGACCTCTAAGAAATCAGAAGGGATCCATTCCTCCCAAAGGGGGTAACCCAAAAAACTCTTCCAAATGATGAAAATTATTTCCTGGAATTGTAGAGGGTTGGGAAGTGACAATAAAAAGTCATTGGTTAGGAGCTTAGTAACACAAGAATCTCCTCGACTCCTACTCCAGAAAATGAAAATGAAGGACATTAAGGTCCTTCAAGAAAGCAGATTCATATGGAAAGCAAGCACAAGTTTAGCAGTAAGTTCACGAGAGGCCTTAGGAGGGACATGCACCTCTGAAACTCCCAATTGTTAAATCTAGAAGACTAGAAAAGCACAACTAATTGGCTACAAGTGACCTTATTTCATCACCCTTTAGATAAGGTATTTTCTATATATAATATTTGTATTCTTTCTCTACATCATGAAAAAGTTATGTGTTGGGAAACACTACTCAATCTTCAGTAGTGCAACACTCTTGCCCACCTCATTATGGCAGGGGACTTCAATAATACTTTTGCACGCTTCTAAGAAAAGAGGAGGAAGGATTGTTAGAGACTCTACTAGAGATTACGTGGAATATCTTGTGTTGGGTCTTGGTCTACTGGATGTAAATCCTACAGGAGGATGTTTCACTTGGACCAACAAGCATCAAGGTCCTGGTCACATTGTTGCTAGGTTGGACAGATTCCTCATTAGCGGGAACCTCTTTCAAGACTCTTACATGTCCATGTGTAGAATTATCCCATGGGTGATCCAGGAGGATCTGGGAATTCTCACATAGGTCCAGGAGGATTCAGAACATCCACAGAGGTCCAAAATGGTTAAAACATGATCAAAATTCAACCATCCCAAATTCTCTCGAAAATGCCAACAATGCATAGAGCTCGACGATATTAATGTATAGAGCTCAACGATATGGAGTTTGTATGCAAAAGTTATGAGTGGTCAAAGTTCCAGTCAAACTAGGTCAAAGGTCAAAGGTCAAAATCGACATGGGCAAAAGGTTAACACGTGTCACCACTGCAAGGGTGACACGTGGCACATGATCGTATAGGTGATACAACAAGTGATGTGTCACATGATTTGTTGGCAGCTGACTGGGCAAGGTACAATCCAAGTGTTTGAATCATATGTTGACTAGTGGCAAGGGATATCCAATGAGAGGGTGTCATGTGGCAACCTCCCATTGGCCAATATTGTTTAGTGTTTACCAAAATACTATGGGATTCAACAAGGGTCGAACCCACGACCTCCCAAAAACCCTACCAAACCTTTGTTACCAATACACCATACAATTAATTCTTAACCTAATGTGGAAACAGTTATATTTGAATTTAAATAAAGGTTCATTCAATGGCTAAAAGGGTCGAGGGCCTAAGCCCTCGACCCTTAGCCCTTGGTATATTGCATACAATATGACCACCATATATTTCACGCAGAGGTCACATATAGTTGGAATGATATAACATTGTACTTCTGGCTATATATAGCATATATATAGTTATAAAAAAAACAATTGTGGACAGTGGGAATAGAAACCCCAACCCGCCAACTATGCCAATGACCTAACAACTCCACTAACCAACATTCTGCTAAGTCTAGTTCGTTACAACTACACCCTAAATAATAGTTAAGGGGTCATGTGGAATCTTGAGAGTGGTTAAGGGCTCATGCTCTATTTAATGGGCGTGCAGACCGAGGATTGTGTTGAGGGGTCCTAAATCCCTTTAACTCAATAGTAGGAACCAAACCTGCCACCTAGGCCCAATTAGACTCTGCAGTGTTTGATAGTGGAATGGTTCTCCATATCTAGTGATCCAGCCAATTAATCTATGGGCTTTACGTAGTGATTTACAAGATATCTTCTCGTGAAAAATCCTCCTTCACTTTGAATGTTCTCTTTTTTGTATTTTCTCTTATAGGTGGGTCTGATAAAAGATAGGTGTTGGTATAAACCAACTGGGTAAAATAAAAGGGGGGGAAATTAACTATTGAGGAAAGCTGAGCTCATATTACCCTTGCGCTCAAGCATGCAGACAAATATTTTCACACCTACGAGAAGCCTAGTACTAATACATCAACTTGTTGGTGTTTCAATTATTGACTGATATACAATTATCGAAAGAAAACATACATGCAATAAAATGATGGCAAGAAAACTAGTTTCCTTAGCTCTAATCACTAACCACACAATTTTCTTTCCATCATTAGAGATAAGAACTATAAAATATTGAATCAGCTAACTTATCAATAGATTCATAAACTCTTACTCATTACAACATCCATTAATGAGATAAAGTCAGAAGTAATTCCTCCTTATGATCCAATCACACACGCCTTTGATGAAAAACATAAACTTGTCTCCAGTCCTAAACAAGACTTCTCAATTAAGGTAGTTCCGAAATAGTTCTTTACAATTCCAAAAAGGAGGGTCTTTGCAAAAACCATCGACCTCTTCTAACAGGTTGATCCTTTTATTTATAACAAATTATTAACTAAAAATAACTATCAAAAGTGCAATCTAAGTAAAACAAAACATCACCACATGGCGCTTTCATCTCTCAGTCTTCTAAGAGTCATCAAATGGTTTAACTTGAGTGGATGACTCTTCTCATATTCTGACCATTTGACGAAGAGTTCATCGCATGTGTTGGCATACGAGAATGTGTGTTGGTCCATCGGGGCCGAAAGGATCTCCTTTATCTCCATTGTCTATGCACAATACTTGACTACGTTAACACTCAATTAATGTAACATTGTCTTAGCCTTGATCAGGTGCTCCATGAACTATTGTACTTGACCTAGCTCCATGTTTTCCACCTTTGCTATCTCCACAGTCCATGATGAGTCTTGTTCTACATGTAGTTTGACTATGTCATGCAAGTCGACAAAGTCCTTGGGTCCACCGAATTCTGGGAAACCGATGTCTCTCGTCACCTAATTGATCTTCGTCCAGCTCCTTTCGCAATCAACCCATTTCTCTTGAATCTCCCACTGAGGGTCTTGGGCCATATTCACCCAGTATTCAACCGACTTCTTTATACGGTCGATGATGTTGTCCCTTAGCACCTGAATGTCGTGCTCTACAATGTCTCAACCCTTTTGAACCGTGCTAATGTAATCAATTCTTTCCACTGCTTGGTGGGCCTTCTCATACCATCTTTCCATGTCTTTGCATGTTGCTAGAACCATAAGGGTGTCTTCTTGGAAATCGGTTATCCCTGCAGTGAAAAGGTGTTGCTCACTCGTGAATTTTCTATAGGAATTCTGGAATTCACTTCTCAAAAATACAGTGGCTTTTGTGGAGTCCTGATAGTATTTCACCAAATGGCGCAGATGCTCCAACTCCTTTAGCGCAGCGTCTAGCTCCTCTTCGTCTTTCCTTTCTCTATTTAGAATGGCATCTATGATTGTCATTCATGTGTTGATAAGCTCAGATGTCTTGGCATACTCTGTAATGATCAATTTTTCCTTCGTGGTGATGAGGATGGAACTGTCCAAAGGAAGCCTCCTTTTCCTGGTGGTTCTCTTCACGATGGATTTCCTCTTTCAGTCGTAGGTGATTGCTTGTATATCGGCGACCTCGTCCTTCTCCCCAAGTAAGAGTGTTTCCCAAGCTCCCGACGGTGTATATATGTTCAAGATTGGGTTCCTGAACCTCTTTTGTATGTCCCGAAGGCTCGACCTCTGGTTGTTGCTCATCCGGGGGTAAAGTATTAGCCAAAATTGATGAATCATGGGCAGTCTTGGTACTTACTTGGTAATCGACTCTTGAGATGTCGATTTCCTATTATGGAATTTCTTCCCCTTGTTCGTCCAATACCAGCTCATCCCTTGAGTTGTCCATTGGGGTTCCTGGTGTGTCAAGTGGCTCAGCGTCCAAGGCACTTTCTACCTCGTGCTCGTTCTATGAACTTATCTAACTTGGAGCATCAGGACCCGAGGTGGATGCCTTCTCTGGTTCTGTTTCCTCTGTGATTTTCACCGGAGTGACCAGGGACACCTCTAAACTCTCCTCATCATCATAAATAGTTATTAGATCGAACATGGGATTTGATTCACTTGTTCTCTCTAGTGTCCTCATTATCCCGTGTTGAGCCGAAACTTCCCCTGGTGATCCAACCTGTGGTGTTGAAGCTTCAAGGTTATCTGACCCGGTGGTTTCTTCAATCTGTATCGGCTTTGGGTCACTTGGTCCTCCTTGACTTTCGATTGGGATGTTGGAAGAAACCCTCGTCATCTCTACGAGGTCCGGGTCATTCTACAACTGATCAATGACTCTTTGTGCCTCTACCATTAAGAGAAATCCCCCTGTATATGCCTCTGGTGTCAAGAACAAACCCCTTCTCTGCACCTCTGTTGTCTCTGAGCTTATAATACTTATGGACCTCTATCGGGAGGAAAAATCCAATGCACCCGCCATTCTCATCATTGATCAAGCATTTATGCTCATTCGTGTGGTCGATGAGCCACTTCAGAACCTCTATGCAAGGGAAAACGAGGGTTCTGCTCGCCACCATGCGTAAATACGACCATCGGATATTGGGGATCACCTGGTCATTGAGCACCCTTACGTTCAGGTCATTGTGTGGGATATACTCTAGAAATTCTTCTCGGCTAATTTTTTTGAAGAGATCCCCCCATTGTGGGAGCGCTACCTTGGATCTGGTGCTTGCCTCTGTATCGCCAAAGTTCAGAGGCTGGACAAAAGTTTTATTTGTTGTTGTTTTAACAACATGCTCCGCCCTAGGGGCGTACTCCAACTGCCTAGTAGTCCCTGAAGAAGAACCTTCGCCTATCTCTGGTTCTTTCAGCTTTGGTTCTCTCGGCGAGCGTCTAGTGGTTCGCTTTCTCGGTGGCATTCTTCCTGCAACTAGAGCAGAGTTTAGAGACTGTGTAAGAAACCGGATGAACATATATATATTATAACCAACGAATTGGCAGGCTTGGATACATACCTCTGAAGCTTGTTAAACCTAGTTTTGATAATCAAGAGGGCTAGTACAGTCTTGAGTTGCTCGCTCTGCTCCTTCGGATGCACTATAATTCACTTACAAATAGAATGAATTTGTTCGCAACGGTTCTAGATATTTAAACATGGAAGATCTTACAGTGTCGCATCAGCCATTCAAATTGGGTTATGAGTGAAATTTCAACAATCTGTCGTTGGATCTTTAGAGGAGTTTAAACTTAAATTCATCATGTGTTGACGGTGGAGGCACGGGTGGTAATGTGTTCTATCAAAAATTTCAAAATGTTTTTGTCTAATTGGTACATGGGGTAGCAACCAATGCGGGATCGGGCATTAACTAGTTCCTCAAATGTCCACAATTCAGTCGTATCTAATGTCGCAAATGTCCCATCGTTCTGCTCTTCCAGCTAGCAGATTAGGGATCGGGATTGTGTTGTGAACATTTTCATTGATATCCTCCTGCAAAAGCTCTGATGCTGATAGATCTTATTGTACAGTGTCGACGCAGCAAAGCTAACTCGGAGGTATGACTAGGACCTAGGGGACCAAAAAAAATGACTCGGGATAGAACTAGACCATACGACCCTCTAACTTGATAAAGACACGTGGCGTTCGAGACCAATGACTTAATTCGCTCATGTTAATCAGAGTCGGGACTTTCTTTAAGTCATTCATTCTAAAACCAAATCCTAACTTTGCGACGTCGAAGAGTGTCAAGGATCTACGATCGGCGATAAACCTACCCAAGTTCCCTCGGATTGGCTCCCTCAAAAAAGTGTCGATGTCGAAAACACATCGGGGATCAGTGATCGGAGATAACTTTATCGTGGTCGAAATGTTTGTTGTGATCCTTTTGTATTTTCCCCGATCCCGATAAAGCACATTGGGCATCGACTATTGGCAATTTCTTTACATCCTTTGTTAACGTCTGTCTTCCTCGTATTTGATCGATGTCGAAGGGGATCGGATATCTCTCGAACCTTTATGAGAATAACTTATGCAAACCAAAACTACCTTCTATTGATGTTAATGAGGATCATCTCTTGGCGATTGTTGTTTTTTGTGTGGTTCCTTTACTTACTTGAATTCTTTCCTACGTTGAACCTAAGCGCGTTAGGTTCAGTGTTTGGCTGTCGATTCTTAATTCAGGTGTTAAGGTCTTTTAGTCATAAGGTTTCATAAGTTCAAACAAACCTGAATCGGTGATGAGAGTCATGAAAAAAACAAAGATAAAACATTTCCCAAAATTAAATCGAGTCAGACAGTGCAGAAAACAAGTGGTACCCAAAAAGTGACAAAATTTGATAAGGATTTTTAGGGTGTGTTGAGTGCTCAACAGATTGTACATGTTGTTTTATGCAAAGTTTAGTCTCGTAATTCATGCCCAAGAGTACATAAGTTTTGAGGCTACATCGTAAAACATGTCGAGAGGTCCCTTAATGGAATTTCGAGAACTTTATACCCATTTTGCATCATTTTTCACAAGGAATCCAACAATGCACTTTGTGTATGCATCTGAGAAACATGTAAAAAGGTCATTGTAAAATGCAAGTATTTGAGAATTAATAAATATGGTCTCTATTGGAAGCAGACCCGGAGACGTAGCCCAAATTGGGTGAACTTTCTTATCAAACTTGTGTATGTGATTTTCATTATTGTTGTTCTATTGTGCTCAATTATTTGCAAGTCATTTTATCATTAAAGTGGATTTGGTTAGATAAGAACTTCACATGTAATTTGCATACAATCAAGCAATCATTTTATTTCGAATGTCAAGTAGATGTTTCCTATGCATTTATAAGATTAATAAGCATCTAAGGATATTTCAGATCAAGTTGGTATCAGAACCAGGTTTGACAAGTGTTTGCAAGTGAATTATTACAAGAGCCAAACTCAAACTTGGTAAAGGAAAACTTGCAAGTTATAAGTCTGAGATTGGAAAAAAAATTCAAAGACATAAGATGGCTTATGAAAAAGGAGAAGAAGAATATCATCTAATGAGCCATGAAGAGATCATGGATACAGTTCAAATATTAAAATAAACAATAGATGAGTTAGAACGAAGAATTCAAAATCATGTAAGTGGAGAATCTTCGATAAAAGAAGGAGGAGGTGAAGGTCTTGGACCTTCAGATCCCCCTTCACCATCCTCCTTATCATCATCATTTTCTTCTAAGGTGAGTAAACATTCTTCTCATTGAAATAAGTCCTCTAAGAAGTATGATCATAATCTTCCATTATTAAAAGTGAATGTCAAGTTTGAATTGTCGACCTATGATGGAGAATTGAGTGTCGATAAATTGGGCAACTGTATCAAGCAAATAGAGGTATATTGCAGGGTTCAAAAGATCATGGATGGGGTTACAAATATATAGTTAGTTTCTCTTCGACTAAGTGGCACTACCTTAATATGGTGGGAGAGTAAGATGCAAGTTGATCTTGTTCAAAAGGGTAAAGTAATCTCCTCCCGAGATAAATTTACTAAGGCTATAAGGAAACAATTCTATCACTGGTGCATACGCAAACGACAATGATTGAATGGCAGCATATAAGACGGAGTAAAGGCCAAAATATTCAGGCATATACATAGGAATTCAAAAAGAAGACATTATCATTAGGGATTTCATTGTATACTCATGAAACTCTTATGAAGTATATTGGTGGCATGCAGTCATATCTTACTCACACTCTTCTAATGTTTAGCCCTACTAACAATGATCAGGTGTCAGTACAAGCTACACATCTAGAGGCTAGTAAGGATAAGCATGAGATCGAAGATAAGAATCCATTCAAATTCGAGAAAAAACTGAAAGGTAAATGGAAGAGTAAGAAATCATCCATAGTAAAGTAAGCTGAGGGAATACCTACATGTTCCCATTGTAAGAAAAAGGGACATGGGGAATCACAGTGTTGGAAGTTGCATCCAGAATTACGACCAAAGAAATTCAAGGGAAAAGGGAAGTAAAGATTGTTGCATCAGCTCATCGGGACCTAGGGTCAAATTCCAGAGATGAATCTAAGATCATGGCCATAGGAAGCAAAGGTATATCAACTATCAATTCAAATTCTTCAGTTTAATCCACCAAAAGGGAAAGTGATATTAATCAAAAGAAGAAGTGAGATTTTTCATGTTAGAGTGATAGTCAAGAATACCAAGGTGGATACTTTATTCGATAGTGGATCTCAAGCTAATATAATCTATGAAGCAATCATTAAGAATCTAGGTTTGAAGATGACACCTCACAAAAATCCATATCCATTAGGTTGGGTGTGTGACAATGTTAAGTTGCATGTAACAAAACAGTGTAATATTAGATTTGCAATAACAACTAAGTTCTTTGATGAGGTCGAGTTGGATGTTGTGCCTCTCGACATTTGCAACATTGTCTTGGGTAGTCCATATATATTTGACAAGAAGGTTGTATTCTACTGAGAAGAGAATAAATATCATCTTTTCAAGGATGGCGTTGAATACATTGTTAGAGCTCATTGTATCAAAACTAATGTTTCTCTAGTGAGCACAGAGAAAATGAAGAGGATCATGAGTGCAAGTAAATCTTTTGTTCTCATGATAGTGAAAATGAAAGAAGAAGATATAACAGATTATTTATCAGGTTGTGATCCAAATCATAAACAAGATTTGATCAACATCGTATCTAATTATGATGATTTATTTCATGAACCTTCGGGGTTTCCTCCTAAAAGGGAGGTTGAACATGAAATATATTTGCAGCAAGATGCTCCTCTTCTGAATATTGGAATGTACAGGTCATCAGTAATCAAGAATGCAGAGATTAAGAAGCAAGTTCAAGAGTTGCTTGATCCAGGAATCATCAGACCAAGCTCCTCTCCGTCTGGACCTCCTATTGTATTAATTCTGAAGAAAGATGGCACGTGGAGGATGTGTATTGATTTTAGAGCCCTAAACAAGATTATGGTAAAGAATCGTTATCCTCTTCACAAAATTGATGATTTATTAGATCAGTTAAAGAATGTTGTGTATTTCACTAAGCTGGATTTTAGAAGTGGTTACCATCAGATCATAATTGTAGAAGGCGACATATGGAAAATTACTTTCAAAACCAAGAAAGGCTTGTTCGAATGGTTGGTTATGCCATTTGGGTTATGTAATGCACCAGCAACATTTACAAGAGTAATGAATGATGTGTTCAAACCCTACATAGATGATTTTGTTATTGTCTATTTAAACGACATATTGATCTTTAGTCGAAGATGGGAAGATCATATAAAGAACGTCAAGACAGTATTTGAACTATTGAAGAAGGAGAAGCTACATATTGAGTTATCTAAATGTGAATTTGGAAAAACTTCTATGGTATATTTGGGATACATTGTAGGGAATAGTCAACTAAAGATAGATCCTCCAAAGGTAGAAGTCATTGTAAAATGGCCCAAGCCAACTACTTCCACCAAAGTCAGGAGCTTCTTAGGAGTAGTACAGTACTAGAAAAAAATCATTGCTAATTCTCATACATGGTAACAACTGTTAAACAAGTCTTTAAATGGGGAGGCAAGCATCAGAAATCCTTCGAGACGTTGAAGGAAAAGATAAGAACTGCACCAGTTTTGACACTACCAAATCTACAATAGCCATTTGACATTCAAAGCAATGCAAGCAGATGTGCCATGGGAGTAGTCTTGATGCCATGAGGTAAACCTATATGTTATCATTCTGAGACTTTAACTCAAGCTGTGATTAACTATCCAACATATGATAAGGAATTTTATGCATTGGTACAAAGTGTTAAGAAATGGAAGCATTACTTAATGGGGAAGGAGACAATAATTCATATCGATCATCATCCATTATAGTATTTGTAGTCACAAACCAAGCTACAACAATCACGACACTTCAAGTGGATGGGTTTTCTACAACAATTTCATTTTCCAATCAAGTATAAGAAAGGTATTCATAACAAGTTTGCAAATATGTTGTCCAGGCTAGTCATTAATGCATTCGTAATACTAAGGTATAATCCTTTAGCTCATGAAAGTTATGTTGAACAGTATGCTAAGGATGATGATTTTAAGGATGTATATGATGCATTAACTCATGGAAATCAACAGTTATATTATTATGTGCATGACAATTTGTTATATCATATTGGGAAGCTATGTATACCAAGAGATGAAAGAGTTAATTTAATAAGAGAAGCTCATACATCTCTCATCTCTAGTCATTTCGGGGTTGGTAATATAGTTGCACAATTACAGAGGTATTGCTATTGACCTCGAATGAATGAAACAGTTTCCAAGTATATCAAAGGGTGTGTTATGTGTGCCACAAGCAATCCTAGCAACATAAAGCTAGGGTTATATACGTCACTTCATGTACCTTCTCAACCATGGGAAAGTATCTCCATGGATTTTGTAGGGGGTTTACTCATGTCCAGGAAAGGTTATGATTATTTATATGTTGTTGTGGATAGATTCATCAAGATGTGTATTTTGATGCCATGCAAGAAACATGTCACAGCTGAACATACAACACAGATGTTCTTTACTAATGTATGGTTTCATTTTGCACTTCCTACATCTATTATATCATATCGAGACTCTCATTTTTTGGGAAAGTTTTGGTCTCATTTGTTGGAGCTAATGGACACTAAGTTGAATAAGAGCACAACTTCTCATCCACGGAGAGATGGGCAAACAAAAGCGGTAAACATAACAATGGTACATCTACTTCGTGGATACTGCAACAAGCATCCTAAGTTATGGGATGAACAGTTGCCTTGTGTACAACATGCCTACAATCATTTCATGCATTCATCTACTTGGAAAACTCATTTTGAAGTATGTTTGGGGTACTTGCCTAAATCACCTATGGAATTTTCTTTTGGAGAAGCAGGTAAAGAAGATGGATAGGACAATACAGATAAAGCTAAAAGGTTCATTCAAAAAAAATTAACTTGTTCATCAAGCAGTACAGGAGCAATTGGAGAAGAGACAAGCCAAATATAAGGCAAGGCATGACAAACATCGAGTTGATTATTAGTTTGAAGTTGGTAATCAAGTATGGTTACATATTAGCAAAGATAGAATGAAAGGTGAAGGTAAAAAGCTAAGGCCAATCCGATATGGTCCATTAAAGATCTTGGAGAAGATTGGTACTAATGCCTTTCATTTAGATCTACCATCCTACATGCAAATGTATTCACTGGTAAATGTTGAGAATTTGAGGCTTCATGAGCCTCCTATGATTGTGGATGAAGATGAAAGTATTCAGATTCCAGCAGTTGATTATTTTTCTCTAGAATATTTGGATTGTTCGACAACACAGGTATTCCAATAGAGGACGAACACCTTCAGTAACCACTCACACAACCAGATCAAAGATCAACACACCGATGTTTTGACGTGATAAAACCCCTATGAGGAAACATCCACGGCCCCAGCCAACATGGCCACTTGGAGCAGTTTATTAATGCAAGATAAAAAGATTACAGAGAGATTTTACAAGAGAGTTTCTCACAATTGGTCATTGGCAAATAACCCTCCATGCTCTTTAAATATATATTATGGACCAATCGGGTGTTAAGCCACGGATCAATGGTCATTAAGATCGAGGAGAATATGAATCGTCGGATCACTCTATGTTGGGAACATATCGTGACTGTCGGATTTCCTAACTACAAATGCATACTAAAGAAACACACTTTTACCTAATGATACATTAGACCAGGTAGATCTTAACTAACTCCTAAGTGTCTAAATATCCTAACATCCCCCCTTAAGAGAAACTTGGGATAGGATTGAAGGATTTACAATAGTGACACAATAGGAGAAGGAAGGAGGCATTAGAGCCTATCCCCCCTTGATGACAACTTCTTGAACTCCTAACATAGATCGAAGTTTGGAAAAATTCGCTTATGTAAAAGACTTTGTGATAATGTTTGCAACTTGATCTTTTACAGGGAAAAAGAGCACTTCAATAACTTGATCATGAATGAGCTTTCTGATGAAGTGCATGTGTAGCTTGATGTGTTTGTTACGTTGATGTTGAACTAGGTCTTTGGCGAGCTTGATAGAACTCTGATTGTCTCACCAAAGGATGGTTGGATGCTGCTGCTGGAATCCAAACTCTAAAAGAATCTCTCGAAGCCATAAGGCTTCTTGACTCGCATTTATCGTTGCTCGATACTATGCTTATGTTGAAGAAAGTGCAATAGCTTTTTTTTTCTTATAGGCCCAAGTAACAGGTCCTGAACCAAGGCTGGAAACATAACCTACAGTAGACTTCTAATCATCAGGGTCATCGGCCCAATCTGAATCAGTGAAACCAACCAATAAAGAAGCCCCCCTGAACTGTAATGTATCCCAAGCTGGATTGTACCACAGACATAGAGAAGTATCCTTTCAGTTTCTTTCCAATGGATTTCATGGGGTGTTTTCATATACTGAGCAACAAGACCAACAAAAAAAGAAAGATCAGGATGGGTATGAGTAAAGTATAAGAGGCTACCAACTAACTAATGGTACAAGGTAGCATCAACTTCGAGAGAAGTACATGTGGAAGCAAGCTTGACTCCAGACTAGAAGGGTGAAGGGGTTGGTTTACAATCATTCATGTGAAAGCGATGAAGAAGGTCACGAGCATACTTAGATTGGGAAATAAAAATTCCTTCATTGGTTTGCAAAACTTGGAGGCCAAGAAAATAATGCAAAAATCCTAAGTTTGTCATTTCAAATTTCTTCTTAAGGATGGTTTTCACATGGTTTAGAAGTTTTGAGTCACTACCAATAAGGATAAGGTCATCAACATAAAGGAAAAAAATTATGAGATGGATTCCTACTTTCTTGGTATAGATATTAGGATCATAATGGCATCTATAGAATCCAGTGGCAATAAGAAAGTTGTCCATTTTGGCATACCAAGCTCGGGGAGCTTGCTTAAGACCATAAACAGATTTCTTAAGGCAACAAATAAGGCTAGAGTCATTCTGGACATAGCCAGGAGGTTGTTCCATGTATATTTCTTCTTGCAAATATCCATGCAAGAAGGCGGATTTAACATCCTTCTGATGGACCTCCCATTTATGTGAGGTAGCAAGGGAAAGAACAAGGCAGATGGAATTCATTTTGGCTATAGGTGCAAAGGTTTCATTATATTCAATTCCTTCAACTTGGGAAAATCCTTTAGCAACTAATCGAGCCTTGTGTCTTTCAACACTTCCATCTGATGCATACTTAGTTCTGTAGACCCATTTACATATGACAAGTTTTCTTCCTTTTGGAAGAGGTACAAGATCCCAAGTATCATTTGCTATTAAAAAATGATACGCTTCATTAATTGATGTATCCCAATCTAGATTACTTGAAGCTTATATAAATGTCTCTGGATCATGAGTCTTCAAAACTTGATCCAAAAGAGAAGAGGCTCACTGGAACTATGAACGTGTATGATGTCGATCTAAAGGATCAC
>JZKD02S1402408.1:21771-40718 GCA_000966675.3 Picea glauca
TTATCATTTTTATTCGTGTTTTACTTTAGTTTTGAACAGTGTCACAGACAAATATGTTTTGAGACATATCAAAGGTCACATTTTTGTATGTGTATTGATAATTAAAGGTTGGACTTTGGTAGGCATGATGATAGGTATCTTTTGGTGATTTTCTATTTAAAATAAAATGGACATATGTTTTCAATGATAGGAGGTTTCAATTTGTCGAGATATGGAAAGGTAGCTCAATATGTCAAGTTGTTTATTGAAGTGCTAAAGGCACATCAAAAATGTAATTTTCATTCTATCTTGGAATAGAAAATTATGGTTATTTTCCCTTAAAAAATTAATTGGAATGGAAGTTGATATGAAAAAAACATCCATCTCGTTGTCTGGGTCAAATAACAATCAAATGAGAGGACTTAATTGGATTCTTCCCTTCTAAGTTATGGAATTTAACAAAGGCCAAAACTACATGGATTTTGTTTTAAAAATAAAAAAGTTATTGATCCAAGGATTAACATTGGTTGTATAAAAAATGGATAAAAGGATATCAAGGTGGTCCAATCGATTTCTATCGAAAAAAGGAAGATTAACCCTAATAAAGCAATTTTTATAACAATCCTAGTTTATTGGCACACATCCCAATGGGTACATTGGAAAAACGTTTGAAGGAAACACTTCTATTTTATTTGGAAAGGAAAAAAAATAAGGGGTTCCATTAGTAAAATAACCGAGATTATAAAAACCCGCAAGGAAGTGGGTGCTCGAGGTCTTCTAAAACCCATTTTTTTGGAAAATCCCTCACAACTACAAGTCTATGGAGATTACTCAAGGTCCCGAGCCTATGGTAGAATGATATCATCTCCAAATACAATTAGCTTCTCATTATTGATGAATGGATAAAATTGATGTCTAAATCTCTTGCAAGCTCCTCCATATGGAAGGCCTTAATACTAGATTCCCCCCAAGTGGGAAATTGGCTAGTTTGGAGGAAATAGTGTTAGAGTTGGCCTTGATCCTTGGGATGGAAGTGATGGCATTTTTAGCCTAGATTAGGGCAGAATTGAGAAGCTAAGTCAACAAGGAATTATACATCTAGTTGATGTTTTTTTTTAATAGAACCAGAGAATTTCTTTATTCAAAACTCTGCAAGAAAACTTGTAGAAGGAGGAAGCTTAGAAACCAAAAAATATAGCCTTTGTTAACATGGAAAAAGCGTGTTGATAACTGGTTAAGTGGTTCAAAGAATTTATGTCTAGCTGAGTCTTATACAATATTGCAAAATTACTTCCATGATATAGTCTATGGAATTTTCCTAAAATCAAAATATAGAAGCAAAACATGTACAGATAATTTACCTAGGCGATTCTTTCTTCCCTGTCTCATCTTCTTACTGCTCTGGTGGAAAATTCAAGTTTGTTATGGGTTGTTGAGGGCTTGGAGATGAAGCTGTGTCCAAGATAGTTGTAGCTGAACGAGCTGGAGACTGGGCACTTGGTCTAAATCTCATTTCTTCTACCTCTGACCTAATGGTTTCACATTCATCCTGTAATTGATGATGTCCTTGTTGTTGCTCCACCAAGAGCTCCAATGCAGTGAGCACCTTGACAGACAAACCATGAACCTGAATTTGTAACTCTTTGATGGAGTGAACTAACTTTGTGTACTCTTCCTCACGCAGTTCTCTCCTCCATCGCGCAACTTGCCCTTCTTTAAGTCATGACTCAGTGTCCTTCTGCACTATCTGCCCAATTCGATAGGGGAATATCTACCAACAAAGCCGATTTCAAATTTTGCAGTTGCATTGAGTATTCCTGTGCATCTGACCACAAACTTATTCTTATTATTCCCTTGCATCGTTGTGAATTGATATCCATGCAGGGGTAGGCTCAATGTACATCAAATCTATTAAACCTTAATTGCATTCACACATCAAACTCGACTAGCAAGGAGGGGATGTACAATCATTATTTTATGTGGATGATGTCCAAATGACCCTGGATGATGCACAAACTGTTGGGAAACTTATTTGCATAATTTTTGAACATTAATTATCAATCCGAGAGTTTGTAAACTTTGAGGTGCAAGCACATGAAATGTAGGATCAAATCTTATTCAAACAGAATAAGGATTAACTTTACTTGAACTATTACAATGTGAAAGAAAATTCTAAACTAACAAAATAACAAAATGGAACTATTCTTATCCAATCTAAGATGCCACAATTTACAAATGTAGAAACTCCAGTTTTGAAATATCACGCCTCGAATGGATCACACAATGATACTCTCTTCACTTGTGGAGATCAATAATTGGAAAGGAATATTCATCACATATTGATTAACAAAGGAATCAAACAAAGGAATATTCATCACAAAGGAATCAAACAAAAAGATTCTAAGCTAAATTCTTCCAATTTAAGGTTCACAGGTTCAATGGTAGACAAACAGGTTGCAAAGTGTATTTATCTGAGCAAGTGAGGGTTCTTTGTAACAAGACTTTGATGATTGTGAACTTAAAAGAATATGTATGCATCTAAGAAAGCAAAGCAAAGGATTCAACAAATGCTAGTTCCCTTCAATTTTAATTATCACAGTCTCCTTGGTTGAAAATCATATTGTAGGGTGAATTTGGCCTCTTAAAGTGATAAGCTTCAACTGTCACAATTTCAATGGTGGAAATGCTAATTGTAAAGTGAAAAATATCTCTACAACAATACTCTAATAACTATGAAATTCATATAACTCAATCAAGAGATGGATCCTTGCAATAATACTTTGTCTAGCTGTGAGTTTTCATAAATTACAAAGGATTCTATTTGAAAAGAAATTCAAAACAATTATAATTTCTCCAACCCAAATTTGTCATAGTCACATTGGTAGGAAAACAGACTATAAAAGGAAGGTTGTCATGATAGTTATGACTCTTTACAACAATACTCTATTGGACTTATGAAAATTATAGATTGTGAGAAGTTTAAAAATTAGTTTAATTGCAATTTGCAACAAAGAAACTACTGTAACATGTATATCTAAAATCTAAAATTGAAAACGAAGGAATTGTTAAATATAAAACTAAATGAAAAAGAAGAAAACCAAACTAAGATATTTACCAGCAAATGGAGAAGCAAACCAAAACCTTTGTACAAAGATATACAACTATGACACATACCATCACAAGGGGGCCCTTCAAAGCTTTGGCTTATGCACCATAACAACAGATTCAATAAGGGAACCTGAGCCTTTGTATTAAGCATAAAGTTAAGTTAGAAATTAGTTCATAAATTCCTCAATTCGACTCCCTAAATGCCTCATAGTTTTGGCATATTTATACATAATAAAACATAACTAATGAACCTAAAAAATCCTCTTTGGAGTAATGATAGATATTAACAACCTCCTATCTATGTTGGGTTGAGCTCAGAATGAGCGATTTCCTCCATGATTTCATGGATTCATGTGTGGAAAACCGACATAAAATTTGGGTTTTACATCCTTAAAAAAACCTCTAATTCTCCCAAATCGTGCATTCTATGGAAAATCCACCTCGATATCACTGAATTGGGCATGTTCTGCACAAAATCCATGTCCCAAAATTTTCAAATTCTTCTTCATCAATCTAGAAACCCCATTTGAAGATCGTTGCTTGATTGTTTTGCTATAAAAATTGTAGAGTGGCTGAGTTGACCATGCATTGACCTGGCCCGTCCAAGGGATTTTTCGCCAAACCAATAGGAAATAAACCACACCATGAACATGGGGAACAAAACCCATGTCCTCGATTTCGCCCAACTAGCTTGCAAACATGCTAACCACTGAGTAATTACGTGAACCTAATTTTTCTGGTAATCACGATAAAAACTCAAATATTAATATTTTGCTTGTTAAGTAAAAAAAATAGAGATAAACTAACAATTACATTTTTAATCCTTTATTAATCTTGGATTAGTGGAAATGGCTACAAAAATGAAGAAAAAGTGGGTGAAAAGGGGAGATATACATGGTGGTTTTGACAACAAAATATGAACCCAACACAGACCATGAGGAAAAGTAGATGAGTGATAAATCCCAGAGAGGATAAGTCCAGGGGGGCTGGTCGAATCTGAATTGGAGAGGAAAGTGCACACGCACAACAAGTAATGGAGGTCTGAGGTCTTATGGCCAGACGGGGAGGGTAATAAATACAGCTGGGGGCACCTGTGGATGGAGGACAAGGGCCCCGATGTGGCATGATGCCACCACCGCGTGGAAAAACCATAGGATTTAAGTGTGATGTGACTGTGAGTTTGTCGATATTCAAAAAATAACCTTGGATATAACCTTTTATAAAAAAATTAATGGAGCCTACCTTATGAGTGATACATGGAACCTTGATCGATGTCATGGAACTTGAGTTAGTGAGAGTAGTTCATTGACCCTAAGAGATTCAATAGGGTCTTTAATGCCAAATTTGCTTGTCTATCAACAATTGATTTATTGCGATGGAGACTATGATTAGGAACAACATTATGAAATGCTTCGATCTCATTGTAAATTCTCTAGAATATTGTCGCCATCTTCATATGTTTGGGAAGTGCCTTCTTTCTCAACTAATTTATACCAATTTTCGAATCCCCGAGGACTAAGAGCGAGTCTATGCCTTATTGATGGGAAAATTGTAATCCATGTAGTAGAGCATAAGCCTCTGCCTGTTTATTAGAGGCATGTCATAAGTTTCAGGAGTATAGTAGCTTAATATGTCCTCCCCAGGAAAGGATAAACCCACTAGCTCATGCCCCAGGGTTGCCTTTGGAGGCTCCATCAAAACTCAAGACATGTCGTGTTTGAGATTGTTTCCAAACATCAAACTCAGTGGGTGAAGTATGAAGCTACTAATATGGTCTGGAAGACTGGTTGCAGATGGTCCTGGGGATGCCACCATGTAAGGAAGGTTGCTCGAGGAAAATATTTCTATACTAGTGCTCTTCTTATTTATTTAGTCATTGTTGGTCAGACAACTTTGTTTTCTCATATTGAAGTGCTCCACTAGTAATCCCAGGCTCTCTATGGCCACCATAACCGAAGTGGAAAATTCTTCTGAAAAAAGAGCTCGATTTTTTGCAAGCCAAATTTTCCACGTAGTGAATTTAGGTAGGGCCAAGAATACTGCTTTAAAGGCTTGCTTCTAATCCAAAGAACCTCTATAAGAGGTCTGTCATTTGCTGAACAATTTGTTGGGAGTGTTTGGCCACCTGATATGAGAAAATAAATTTTGCAACACATGTTTCCACACCTCCTTGGAGAACAAACAATCCAAAAATAAGTGAACACTCGTTTCTTTAGCTCAACAATAGAGAGCGCACCTGTGAGGTTCTTTGAACCCCCTTTTTTGTAAATTTTCCCCAGTAAGTATCTTGTTGTGAGCGAGTGTCTAGCAAAACATATTTATTTTTGGAAGACCATTAGTATTCCACACTTTACTCCACATGTTTGAATTTGGGGAAAGAGTAGACTATACTAGAAGGGTTGCATACCCATCTTTGACCGAGTACTGGTGCTCTCCCCAACCTCATGAATCCTTATATGATGAGTGGCAAGGGGCACATCCAATGAATCCACGTTGAAGTTCAAAAAAAATCTCATGGAGGTGCAGAGTGAGACACAAAATTTGCCAGTCGGCCCAGGCTCCAAAGGGATGTGATTTAGAGATGTGGAAGAGGGAGACAATGCCATGCCCCTTACACCAATCCATTATAGGAGAGAGAGATCGATTATGCTGAGTGGCAGATTCTCAATAATGTTATCTTCCCAAATGGGAAACATGCGTCCATTTCCAGGTATCCAAGTGGCTTTTCTTTGGAAAAGACACATTGAAGCTTTCAAGAGTTTCTATATGGGAGAAACATTAGAGCGGTTAGGAGGGGAGTCAAGGCACCTTAATCTATCCCTGAACATGTATTTATGTATAATAACTTTCTTCCACCACTTCCGATTCTCTGAAAATTTCTCAATAGGATCTTTGCACCAAGCACTAGGTTAGACATTGATGGATCAAGGACTCCTAGGCCGCCATGATTTTTAGGTCCCTTGACCACATTCTCGTTGACAAGATGCATTCTTTTGGTATTGGATTCTCTCCCCCCCCCCCCAACCATAAGAATTTTCCGAGTTCTTGAGAAAATGAGTGCTTCATGTGAATATGGAAGAGAAATGGGATATAGTCTTATAGATAGTGTAGAGAGGACATATTTTATCAGTATCACTCTTCCAACTGGGTTTAACCATTGGGAGTCCCATTGGTTGAATTAGTATTTGATTTTCTCCACAACTGAAGACTAGAAAGAGCTTTGGAGAGAAGTAAGGCATATGGGAATTCCCAAGTATTCGAATGAGGTCTAGCTCTCCACAGAGGAAACTAAAGAACCTCTCCTATCTTTGCTACCGTTATGGAGTGAGTATTCCAAACATAGACATGGATTTTTTGTGGATTGATCTTTCTCCCTAAAGATCGCATGAATTACTCCAAGATATCCTTGAATATTTTGGAAATGATCGAGGAGGCTCTACCTAAGAGAAGAGTATCATCTGCAAATTTTGAATGATTGATCCTTCTTGCTCCTCTTGTAATTTTTATTCTGGGGATGGATTTTCCCAATCTTACTTTCTCTAGTTGTCTACTTAAGGTTTCTGCCATTATAATGTAGAGGACGGGGAAGAGGTGCCACCCTTATCACAACCCTCTAAATATCTTAAAGAAATCAGTTGGTCTACCATTAATCAATGGAGAAATCCATGGATCACTAATGCAGGAAGAGATCCATGCCAAGAAATCAGGCCTAAACCCAAATCTTGTCAAAATGGCGAAGAGGAAGTCATGTCGAATTCTGTCAAATGATTTGGCCATATCTATCTTTATGACCATCCCATTTTCCCCCCACTCCTTGTTGGAATGTATATCCTCTTGCACTAGCAGGATGTCATCAAACATTTGTCAATTTTTGACGAAGCCCCCTTGGTTCGGTGATATTATATTGGGCAACAATAGCTTGATTATATTAGCTATGATCTTTGAGATTATTTTGTAAGAAAAATTGTAGAGTGGGATTGGGCGAAATATAATAAAGGAGGAGGGTTTGGATTATTTTGAAATAAGGGATAAGAAGGAGGAATTGGTATTCCCCCATCCTAGCAGACTTCTCGATATACTAGACCATACAGACAAGGTCTTTTTTAATAATGTGCCAATAAATGAGATAGAAATGTGTTGAGAATCCATCTCAGTCGGGGGCCTTATCTATGTTCATTTGTTTCAAAACCCCTAACACCTCTGCTTCTTTTACAGGCTAAAAGAGAGCCTCATTATTTGTCAAGCTGATGATTTGGGGAATATTACCGAGGAGGTTTTCATGTGATTCAAAGTCTCCCTCCCTTTCTTTCATGTACAGAGTTTCGAAATAAGCCTTGCTACTACTTTGACTTGAGTATGGCCCAATATGGAGGATCCATCTTCAACCCTGATTTCAGAGATTTTATTTTTCCAAAGCCTTGCTCTGGCCCGACGATGAAAGAATTTTGTATTTCTATCACCTGCATGTAGCCAAATACTGCATGATTTTGGTCTCTTTTTGGTACTCCATGAAAGTTCTTTGTTCTTATGCCACGAGGGCAGGTGATATAGGAGTTGTTTCCATTGAGATACAACTCTCCTCCATTTTTCATGCGAGCTCTTGTGCTACTTTTTTATCATTTGCTTCTTTAATCTTCACCCAATCCCGAAGGGCCCTTTTAGTATTTTTTAATTTTTGTTCCCATATATAGATAGGGGAACCCTAAATCTAGGAGCACCAAGAGGAAGACACAAGGTCCAAAAAGGTAGGGTTAAATGCTCAAATGGGGTTAAATCTGAAGGGAATTAGGCTAAGGGGTTTAGGATAGGAGAGATCCAATTAAATAGGACAATGATATGAGCCCTCCCAGTGATCCAAAATATCCTTATATACTTGTTAATCTCTTAAATACATAAGAAACATCTACTTGAAATTCTAAATAAAATTATCGCTTGACTGTATGCAAATTACATGTGAAGTACTTATCTAACCAAATCCACTTTAATGATAAAATGACTTGTAAATAATTGAGCAAAATAGAACAATAATAGCGAAAATCACATACACAAGTTTGATAATGGAGTTCACCCAATTTGGGCTACGTCTCTGGGTCTGCATCCTATAGAGATCTTCATTATTAATGCTCAAATGTTTGCGTTTTACAATGACCTTTTCACATGTTTCTCAGATGTTGAAACAGAGTGCACCATTGGATTCCTTGCTAAAAATCATGCAAAATGAGTATAAAGTTATCAAAATTCTGTTAAGGGACCTCTAGGCATGCTTTACAGTGTAGCCTCAAAACTTATTTTCCCCATGGCACAAATTACGAGACTAAACTCTGCATAAAATATTGTGTACAATCCTGGGTCTATGGGCCCTTAACGACCCTTCGGATTCCACACAACCCCTTAACTATTATTTAGGGTGTAGTTGTAACCAACTAGGCTTGGTGGACTATTGGTTAGCAGACTTTTTTAGGTCGTTGGCATAGTTTGTGGGTTGGGGGTTCTATTCCCACCGTTTGCAAGTTGTTTTTATTATAACTATATATATGCTATATATAGCTCAAAGTTTGGTGTTATATTGTTCCAACTATATGTAACCTCCACGCAGAATATATGGAGGGAAAATTGTATGTAATATACCAAGGGATAAGGGTCGAGGGATTAGGCCCTCGACCCTTTTAGCCATCAAATGAAACTTTATTTAAATTCAAATATAATCGTTGCCACATTAGGTTAAGAACCAATTGTATGGTGTATTGGTAATGGAGGTTTGGTAGGGTCTTTGGGAGGTTGCGGGCTCGAACCCTATCGACTCCCATAATATTTTAGTAAACACTAAACAATATTGGCCAATGGGAGGCTGCTGCGTGGAAACCTCTCATTGGTTATCCCTTGCCACTTGTCAACATATGATTTGACCACTTGGATTGTACCTTGCCTAGTTAGCTACCAACAAATCATGTGACACATCACTTGTTACATGACCTGTACGATCAGGTGCCACACGTCACCCTTTTGCCTATGTGGATTTTGTGTAGTATACCTAGAGAGGCAATATGGGGTACCTAGGGAGGTACCCAATGGGAACGTGGTTATGTATTATTAGTGGAAGTCATTTAATATATGAGAATGTGGTCATTCAATGTAAGGTGGACTAGGTCCATTATATTAAAAAAGTCCCACTATGGTAGTTAGATGTAATAAATATGAGAAATCTCTCTAGAAGGTTTCTCCAAGATAGAGAGAGCTATATAAAGATGTGTAAGCTCGCGCCATTGGAAATATACCACCAAGATCTACACATTGATGACATTTTAGAGAGAATTTGGGATGGTCAAATTTTGAGCATTTCTGAACCATTCTGGACCTTTATGGATTTTCCAGATCCTCCTCGACCTCTGTGAGCATTCCCAGATCCTCCTGGATCATTCCTCCCCATTGGAAGCCTTTTGGACCACCAAAAGTTTTGATTATTCAACAACTAAGTGAGGGTAGAGTTCCCTCACCTTTTCGATCTCCATCCATTTTGTTTTACTTGGTTTTACCTTTTTAATACCAACTTGAAGGTATTCCAAATCACCTCACTCTGAAGTTCTGATTATTATGTCGAGAGTAACATCTTCCTTTAGCTCGTCCATGTTAGGATATTTAGACACCTATGAGATAGTTAATATCTACTTGGTCTAATGTGTCGTTAGGTAAAAGTGTGTTTCTTAGTGTGTTTCTTTAGTATGCATTTGTAGTTAGGAATTCCGACGGTCACGATATGTTCCCGACATAGAGTGATCCAACGATTCATATTCTCCTCAATCTTAACGACCATTGATCTATGGATTAACACCCAATTGGTCCATGATATCTATTTAAAGAACATGGAGGGTCATTTATCGATGATCGATTGTGAGACACTCTCTTCTAAAATCTCTTTGTAATTTTTTTCTTTTGCATTAATAAACTGCTCCAAGTGGTCGCGTTCGCTAGGGCCATGAATGTTTCCCCTAGGGGTTTTACCACATAATAACATCGGTATATTTATCTTTGATCTGGTTGTGTGAGTGGTTACTGAAGGTGTTCATCCTCTGTTGGAATACCCATGTTGTCAAACATGGTATCATAACCCGTTTGAAGACCCGCTCCTTTTGTAGATCGAGATTGTGAAGACGAGTTGCCTCATCTCTATTTTTTGCCATTTTTGTACATTTATGGGATGAGCGGACCATTCCATTGTGTTTGAAGCACTTGTTTCATTCAGGAACATTTTTCGTTTCACTCGAAAAGGTTTTCGTTTTCCCAAGATATGACCATTTCAGCTAGATCCAGAGGTATAAAGCCTGAATACGCCCTTTTTTAAATTTTTTGTAGAGTATTATTTTGGTTTTATATTGTTTGTTTCCAGGTTGCTACTCTTTGAGATCTGTGTATGCTCTTTGCCCTGCACCCTATGTGATCTCGAAAAATCAGAAACAGATAGGAAAATGTGCATTTTCCGGGTAAGTTAACCGAGATCTAACCCTTGTTGTCATCGATAGGCAAAATTTTTTTCTTGTGTGAAAAGAGTTTTTTTGAGCACGCTCTCCAACAACAAGAGTTTTTTTTAGCACACTCTCCAACAACAAGAATTTTTTTTAGCACGCTCTCCAACAAAAACAACAACAACAACAACAACAATCCTCTTGCTAAACAATACAATATGTTTTGCTAGCCCACTTGGTTAAAAGTTTCCTTATTAAGTAAGAGGTCTTGAGTTCAAGTCTCTCTTTTTGTTACATTTTAAAAAAAAGTTCATGCTCCATTGTAAAGTGTATTTCATTTCAAATATAAAAGTGAATCACTATAAGTAGCTTTAATATTTTAGAGTTATTTATTTTGCATGCAACTTTTCTCTTATAAAGTAATTTCATTTTAAAAGCGAACTCAAATTCTTTTTATAAAAATGGGTCACTTCATAAAGCAACTTACACCATCGCGTGGTCCTTTAGTTACCGTTTATGCCTTTTTTTTAAAGTGCATAAGTTTCACATTCGAAGTTCATTTTTTTTAAACCGTCTATTTTTTCGACATCTTTCCATCCAAATCCTCAGTTTCAATTTTCAAATCCATATTATCTACATATTTAATATGGATTCTTCAAGTAATATTTTGCTTACCAACACCAACTACTTCCAACGAAAATCCCATATGGAGGATTTATTAAGAAGTAAAGGTTTGTAACAGATTACCTTGGGAAAGGAAACATAACCTATTGATGCTGATAAGAAATTTAAATGGGCTAATAGGAATGACGAAGTACGTGGACTAATTAGAATGTCCATCTCACCTGATTTAAGGTTCCACCTTCAACAATTTGATAAACATGATGAAGCTTGGGAAAATATTGAATCTGTGTTTGGTAAACACAATATTATTCGAGCACAACAATTAGAAAATCAAGCACTGACTTTAAGTCCAAGTGATATTTTTTTTGCATTGAAGACTATCTATCTAAGTTTAAAACACTCAAAATGTTATGTGAAGAATGTAAGATAAAGATGGATGAAGAGCGTTGCATCTATCTTATTCTTTCTAAGCTAGGTAGTGCATATTCTGTGTTGTTATCTACCTTTTATGCCATGAAAGAGGCTATAGGGACAACTTATCAAAAACCCACTCTTATTCTTTATAAGCTTGTACAACTTGGAGTGATCAACACTGCAGGTACCTCCAACAAAGCCTTAGTTGTCCATAAGAAAGATAAACCCAAGAATCCAAAGAAGCAACATCCTCACCAAAACAACAAGCAACATAAGGGTCCCAAACCCAATCAGACAACTTACGCTCCTAATGGTGATAAATGAGAAAAATATAAAAATAAGAAGACTAACATACATTGCAACTTTTTTGATAAAGATGGTCATGATGAGTACAAATGTTTCAAGAAGATGACAACTTTATAAGCAATGATGAAGAAGCACAACATCAATAATGATTCTATTTCTTCTTCTTCTTCTCATGGACATCCACTTTTTGCTTCTGGTTTCTCCTTCAATACAACTTCTACTTCTTCTTCTGATGAGTGGCTTATTGATTCTGGAGCATCTTATCATATGGCTAAGGATAAAGACATATTGTCTGCTCTAAATGAATGTAACACCAAGAAAATATTTGTTGGTGATGATAAATATTTTAGTGTTGAAGGATCTGGAACAGTTCAAGTAGAAAATGGTCAATTTCAATGATGTATTATGTGTTCCAAGTCTTTCTTGTAACCTTCTATTAGTATATCAATTCACTCATTCAATGGAAGGTAAAACCGTAGAGTTTTCACCTCACCAATTTCTAATCAAGGATCTAAAAGATCCTAAGCATGTTCTTGCAATTGGAATTGCTGATGATATTACCAAGCTGTACAAGTTTGACAACTTTGGGTCATCATCTTTTTCATCAGTTTTTGTTGCTCATGGCGATGACTTGAGCAAACTTTGGCATGAGTGGTTTGGTCATTGAAACTATCGCTCATTGCAACAACTATGTAATCAACAGATGGTGACTGGTATTTCTCCTATTTCATGCAGAGATGGTGTTTGTGCCGATTGTGTTCTTGACAAACATCATCGAGACAATTTTGACAAACGTGCCGCTTGGCATGCCTTGGGCCCTTTGTAGCTTGTTCATAGTGATTTGTGTGGTCCACTTTCTTCTCCTTTTTCTGGGTGTAAGTATTTCTTAACTTTTATTGATGACTTTTCCAAACGTACTTGGGTTTACTTATTAAAACTTAAGAGTGAATTTTTTGACAAGTTTTTGGCCTACAAGGCCCTTGTAGAAAATCAATCTAGACATCATATTCAAAGGTTAAGAATAGATAATGGAGGTGAATACGTGAATAATAATTTTACAAGTTACTGCACTACACATCAAACACGTTCATTTTTTCGGTGATCCTTTAGATCAACATCATACATGTTCATAGTTCCAGTGAGCCTCTTCTCTTTTGGCTCAAGTTTCGAAGACTCATGATCCAGAGACATTTGTAGAAGCTTCAAGTAATCCAGATTGGGATACATCAATTAATGAAGCGTATCATTTTTTAATAACAAATGATACTTGGGATCTTGTACCTCTTCCAAAAGGAAGAAAACTTGTCATATGTAAATGGGTATACAGAACTAAGTATGCATCAGATGGAAGTGTTGAAAGACACAAGGCTCGGTTAGTTGCTAAAGGATTTTCCCAAGTTGAAGGAATTGAATATTCCATCTACCTTGTTCTTTCCCTTGCTGCCTCACATAAATGGGAGGTCCATTAGATGGATGTTAAATCCGCCTTCTTGCTGGGATATTTGCAAGAAGAAATATACATGGAACAACCTCCTGGCTATGTCCAGAATGACTCTAGCCTTATTTGTTTCCTTAAGAAATTTGTTTATGGTCTTAAGCAAGCTCCCCGAGCTTGGTATGCCAAAATGGACAACTTTCTTATTGCCACTGGATTCTCTAGATGCCATTATGATCTTAATATCTATACCAAGAAAGTAGGAATCCATCTCATAATTCTTTTCCTTTATGTTGATGACCTTATCCTTATTGGTAGTGACTCAAAACTTCTAAACCATGCGAAAACCATCCTTAAGAAGAAATTTGAAATGACAGACTTAGGATTTTTGCATTATTTCCTTGGCCTCCAAGTTTTGCAAACCAATGAAGGAATTTTTATTTCCCAATCTAAGTATGCTCGTGACCTTCTTCATGGCTTTCACATGGATGATTTTAAACCAACCCCTTCACCCTTCTAGTCTGGAGTCAAGCTTGCTTCCACATGTACTTCTCTCGAAGTTGATGCCACCTTGTACCGTCAGTTAGTTGGTAGCCTCTTATACTTTACTCATACATGTCCTGATCTTTCTTTTGTTGTTGGTCTTGTTGCTCAGTATATGCAAACACCCCATGAAATCCATTGGAAAGAAACTAAAAGGATACTTCGCTATGTCCGTGGTACAATCCAGCTTGGGATACATTACAGTTCAGGGGGGCTCCTTTATTGGTTGGTTTCACTGATTCAGATTGGGCCGATGACCCTGATGATTAGAAGTCTACTGTAGGTTATGTTTCCAGCCTTGGTTCAGGACCTGTTACTTGGGCCTATAAAAAAAAACAAGCTATTGCACTTTCTTCAACATAAGCATAGTACCGAGCAACGGTAAATGCGAGTCAAGAAGCCTTATGGCTTTGAAATATTCTTTCACAGTTTGGATTCCAGCAGCAGCATCCAACCATCCTTTGGTGCAACAATCAGAGTTCTATCAAGCTCACCAAAGACCCAATTCAACATCAACGCAACAAACACATCAAGCTACACATGCACTTCATCAGAAAGCTCATTCATGATCAAGTTATTGAAGTGCTCTTTTTCCTTGCAAAAGATCAAGTTGCAAACATTATCACAAAGTATTTTACAGAAGCGAATTTTTGCAAACTTCGATCTATGTTAGGAGTTCAAGCAGTTGTCATCAAGGGGTGCTAGGCTCTAATGCCTCCTTCCTTCTCCTATTGTGTCACTATTGTAAATCCTTCAATCCTATCCCAAGTTGTTCTTAAGGGGGGATTTTAGGATATTTAGACACTTAGGAGTTAGTTAAGATCTACTTGGTCTAATGTGTCATTAGGTAAAAGTGTGTTTCTTTAGTATGCATTTGTAGTTAGGAAATCCGACGGTCACGATATGTTCCCGACATAGAGTGATCCGACGATTCATATTCTCCTCGATGTTAACGACCATTGATCTATGGCTTAACACCCGATTGGTCCATAATATATATTTAAAGAGCATGGAGGGTTATTTGGCAATGACCGATTGTGAGAAACTCTCTTGTAAAATCTCTCTGTAATCTTTTTTTTTGCATTAATAAACTGCTCCAAGTGGCCGCGTTGGCTGGGGTCGTGGATGTTTCCCCGTAGGGGTTTTACCATGTCAAAACATCGGTGTGTTGATCTTTAATCTAGTTGTGTGAGTGGTTACTGAAGGTGTTCGTCCTCTGTTGGAATACCTGTGTTGTCGAACAATCCAAATATTCTAGAGAAAAATAATCAACTGCTGGAATCTGAATACTTTCATCTTCATCCACAATCATAGGAGGCTCATGAAGCCTCAAATTCTCAACATTTACCAGTGAATACATTTGCATGTAGGATGGTAGATCTAAACAAAAGGCATTAGTACCAATCTTCTCCAATATCTTTAATGGACCATATCGGATTGGCCTTAGCTTTTTACCTTCACCTTTCATTCTATCTTTGCTAATATATAACCATACTTGATTACCAACTTCAAACTAATAATCAAATCGATGTTTGTCATGCCTTGCCTTATATTTGGCTTGGAGCTTCTCCAATTGCTCCTATACTGCTTGATGAACATGTTGATTTTTTTTGAATGAACCTTTTAGCTTTATCTGTATTGTCCTATCCATCTTCTTTACCTGCTTCTCCAAAATAAAATTCCATAGGTGATTTAGGCAAGTACCCCAAACATACTTCAAAATGAGTTTTCCAAGTAGATGAATGCATGTCATGATTGTAGGCATGTTGTACACAAGGCAACTGTTCATCCCATAACTTAGGATGCTTGTTGCAGTATCCACGAAGTAGATGTACCATTGTTATGTTTACTGCTTTTGTTTGCCCATCTCTCCGTGGATGAGAAGTTGTGCTCTTATTCAACTTAGTGTCCATTATCTCCAACAAATGAGACCAAAACTTTCCCAAAAAATGAGAGTCTCGATATGATATAATAGATGTAGGAAGTGGAAAATGAAACCATACATTAGTAAAGGACATCTGTGTTGTATGTTCAGCTGTGACATGTTTCTTGCATGGCATCAAAATACACATCTTGATGAATATATCCACAACAACATATAAATAATCATGACCTTTCTTGGACATGAGTAAACCCCCTACAAAATCCATGGAGATACTTTCCCATGGTTGAGAAGGTACATGAAATGGCGTATATAACCCTAGAAGGTACATTGAAATTAGCAATGAATTTTTTCTAGTACTTTACTACTCCTAAGAAGCTCCTGACTTCGGTGGAAGTAGTTGGCTTGGGCCATTTTACAATGACTTCTACCTTTGGAGGATCTATATTTAGTTGACTATTCCCTACAATGTATCCCAAATATATCAGAGAAGTTTTTCCAAATTCACATTTAGATAACTCGATATGTAGCTTCTCCTTCTTCAATAGTTCAAATACTGTCTTGACATTCTTTATATGATCTTCCCATATTTGACTAAAGATCAATATGTCGTTTAAATAGACAATAACAAAATCATCTATGCAGGGTCTGAACACATCATTCATTACTCTTGTAAATGTTGCTAGTGCATTACATAACCCAAATGGCATAACCAACCATTCGAACAAGCCTTTCTTGGTTTTGAAAGTAATTTTCCATATATTGCCTTCTGCAATTATGATCTGATGGTAACCACGTCTAAAATCCAGCTTAGTGAAATACACAACATTATTTAACTGATCTAATAAATCATCAATTTTGTGAAGAGGATAACGATTCTTTACCATAATTTTGTTTAGGGCTCTAAAATCAATACACATCCTCCATGTGCCATCTTTATTTGGAATTAATACAATAGGAGGTCAAGACGGAGAGGAGCTTGGTCTCATGATTCCTGGATCAAGAAACTCTTGAACTTGCTTCTTAATCTCTACATTCTTGATTACTGATGACCTGTACATTCCAATATTCAAAAGAGGAGCATCTTGCTGCAAATATATTCCATGTTCAACCTCCCTTTTAGGAGGAAACCCTGAAGGTTCATGAAATAAATCATCATAATTAGATACGATGTTGATCAAATCTTGTTTATGATTTGGATCACAACCTGATAAAGCATCTGTTATATCTTCTTCTTTCATTTTCACTATAATGAGAACAAAATATTTACTTACACTCATGATCCTCTTCATTTTCTTGATGCTCACTAGAGAAACATTAGTTTTGATACAATGAGCTCTAATAATGTATTCAACGCCATCCTTGAAAAGATGATATTTATTCTCTTCTTGGTAGAATACAACCTTCTTGTCAAATAGATATGGACTACCCAAGACATTGCTGCAAATGTCGAGAGGCACAACATCTAACTCGACCTCATCAAAGAACTTAGTTGTTATTGCAAATATAATATTACACTGTTTTGTTACATGCAACTTAACATTGTCACACACCCAACCTAATGGATATGGATTTTTGTGAGGTGTCATCTTCAAACCTAGATTCTTAATGATTGCTTCATAGATTATATTAGCTTGAGATCCACTATCGAATAAAGTATCCACCTTGGTATTCTTGACTATCACTCTAACATGAAAAATCTCACTTCTTCTTTTGATTAATATCACTTTCCCTTTTGGTGGATTAAACTGAAGAATTTGAATTGATAGTTGATATACCTTTGCTTCCTATGGCCATGATCTTAGATTCATCTCTGGAATTTGACCCTAGGTCCCGATGAGCTGATGCAACAATCTTTACTTCCCTTTTCCCTTGAATTTCTTTGGTCGTAATTCTGGATGCAACTTCCAACACTGTGATTCCCCATGTCCCTTTTTCTTACAATGGGAACATGTAGGTATTCCCTCAGCTTACTTTACTATGGATGATTTCTTACTCTTCCATTTACCTTTCAGTTTTTTCTCGAATTTGAATGGATTCTTATCTTCGATCTCATGCTTATCCTTACTAGCCTCTAGATGTGTAGCTTGTACTGACACCTGATCATTGTTAGTAGGGCTAAACATTAGAAGAGTGTGAGTAAGATATGACTGCATGCCACCAATATACTTCATAAGAGTTTCATGAGTATACAATGAAATCCCTAATGATAATGTCTTCTTTTTGAATTCCTATGTATATGCCTGAATATTTTGGCCTTTACTCCGTCTTATATGCTGCCATTCAATCATTGTCGTTTGCGTATGCACCAGTGATAGAATTGTTTCCTTATAGCCTTAGTAAATTTATCTCGGGAGGAGATTACTTTACCCTTTTGAACAAGATCAACTTGCATCTTACTCTCCCACCATATTAAGGTAGTGCCACTTAGTCGAAGAGAAACTAACTATATATTTGTAACCCCATCCATGATCTTTTGAACCCTGCAATATACCTCTATTTGCTTGATACAGTTGCCCAATTTATCGACACTCAATTCTCCATCATAGGTCGACAATTCAAACTTGACATTCACTTTTAATAATGGAAGATTATGATCATACTTCTTAGAGGACTTATTTCAATGAGAAGAATGTTTACTCACCTTAGAAGAAAATGATGATGATAAGGAGGATGGTGAAGGGGGATCTGAAGGTCCAAGACCTTCACCTCCTCCTTCTTTTATCGAAGATTCTCCACTTACATGATTTTGAATTCTTCGTTCTAACTCATCTATTGTTTATTTTAATATTTGAACTGTATCCATGATCTCTTCATGGCTCATTAGATGATATTCTTCTTCTCCTTTTTCATAAGCCATCTTATGTCTTTGAATTTTTTTTCCAATCTCAGACTTATAACTTGCAAGTTTTCCTTTACCAAGTTTGAGTTTGGCTCTTGTAATAATTCACTTGCAAACACTTGTCAAACCTGGTTCTGATACCAACTTGATCTGAAATATCCTTAGATGCTTATTAATCTTATAAATGCATAGGAAACATCTACTTGACATTCGAAATAAAATGATTGCTTGATTGTATGCAAATTACATGTGAAGTTCTTATCTAACCAAATCCACTTTAATGATAAAATGACTTGCAAATAATTGAGCACAATAGAACAACAATAATGAAAATCACATACACAAGTTTGATAA
>JZKD02S1402408.1:43842-93461 GCA_000966675.3 Picea glauca
AGATTCCACATGACCCCTTAACTATTATTTAGGGTGTAGTTGTAACGAACTAGACTTAGCAGAATGTTGGTTAGTGGAGTTGTTAGGTCATTGGCATAGTTGGCGGGTTGGGGTTTCTATTCCCACTGTCCACAATTGTTTTTTTTATAACTATATATATGCTATATATAGCCAGAAGTACAATGTTATATCATTCCAACTATATGTGACCTCTGCGTGAAATATATGGTGGTCATATTGTATGCAATATACCAAGGGCTAAGGGTCGAGGGCTTAGGCCCTCGACCCTTTTAGCCATTGAATGAACCTTTATTTAAATTCAAATATAACTGTTTCCACATTAGGTTAAGAATTAATTGTATGGTGTATTGGTAACAAAGGTTTGGTAGGGTTTTTGGGAGGTCGTGGGTTCGACCCTTGTTGAATCCCATAGTATTTTGGTAAACACTAAACAATATTGGCCAATGGGAGGTTGCCACATGACACCCTCTCATTGGATATCCCTTGCCACTAGTCAACATATGATTCAAACACTTGGATTGTACCTTGCCCAGTCAGCTGCCAACAAATCATGTGACACATCACTTGTTGTATCACCTATACGATCATGTGCCACGTGTCACCCTTGCAGTGGTGACACGTGTTAACCTTTTGCCCATGTCGATTTTGACCTTTGACCTTTGACCTAGTTTGACTGGAACTTTGACCACTCATAACTTTTGCATACAAACTCCATATCGTTGAGCTCTATACATTAATATCGTCGAGCTCTATGCATTGTTGGCATTTTCGAGAGAATTTGGGATGGTTGAATTTTGATCATGTTTTAACCATTTTGGACCTCTGTGGATGTTCTGAATCCTCCTGGACCTATGTGAGAATTCCCAGATCCTCCTGGATCACCCATGGGATAATTCTACACATGGACATGTAAGAGTCTTGAAAGAGGTTCCCGCTAATGAGGAATCTGTCCAACCTAGCAACAATGTGACCAGGACCTTGATGCTTGTTGGTCCAAGTGAAACATCCTCCTGTAGGATTTACATCCAGTAGACCAAGACCCAACACAAGATATTCCACGTAATCTCTAGTAGAGTCTCTAACAATCCTTCCTCCTCTTTTCTTAGAAGCGTGCAAAAGTATTATTGAAGTCCCCTGCCATAATGAGGTGGGCAAGAGTGTTGCACTACTGAAGATTGAGTAGTGTTTCCCAACACATAACTTTTTCATGATGTAGAGAAAGAATACAAATATTATATATAGAAAATACCTTATCTAAAGGGTGATGAAATAAGGTCACTTGTAGCCAATTAGTTGTGCTTTTCTAGTCTTCTAGATTTAACAATTGGGAGTTTCAGAGGTGCATGTCCCTCCTAAGGCCTCTCGTGAACTTACTGCTAAACTTGTGCTTGCTTTCCATATGAATCTGCTTTCTTGAAGGACCTTAATGTCCTTCATTTTCATTTTCTGGAGTAGGAGTCGAGGAGATTCTTGTGTTACTAAGCTCCTAACCAATGACTTTTTATTGTCACTTCCCAACCCTCTACAATTCCAGGAAATAATTTTCATCATTTGGAAGAGTTTTTTGGGTTACCCCCTTTGGGAGGAATGGATCCCTTCTGATTTCTTAGAGGTCTTGTTTCTTTCTTAGTGTGGCTGTCTAGAGTTCCTTTGTTTTCCCAGTTCTATCTCCTTTCGAGTTGTTGCTTCTCTTCTTTGATTATTCGATCTCCTATCTGAATTTTTAATAGGTGGGACCTTCGAGGAGTTTGGATTTGAGTCTTCCTTTGAGCTCTCATCAATTACTCCACCTTCTTGATCCATCTGAGTAATCCGTTGAGGAAATTCTTGAGGGATTTGGTGTTCTCCTAATTTTTCTTTGGGGTCTTGGGAAACCGATTTGGGTCTTTCCTCCTAGTCCTCCTCCACATCAGAGAAGGATTCCTACTAGTTCTTGGTTAGGATGCCATTGCTAGGGTTGCATGTTGAGGATGAGGTCAGGGCTTCCCGAGACTTTTGATTGGAGGGAGATCCCTAATGGGATAGAGATTTTTTAGTTTAAGGAGCTTGTTTTGTGGATTGCCTCTTCCTTTTTGGTTGTTTCCATTGTTCATTTGCTTCTCCCACTGATGGATCCACAAGAGATTTAAGGAATCTCTTTGCAAAATGCCCATATTCGTATCGTATCTTGTATTTGAAAGGAAATTGCTTGTAATCCACTTTTTGCAGGTATGTCCAACAATCCAAGGTTAGTGAGAGAACCTCTGGAAGACCCTTCTCCAAGTCAACTTCCATGCAGATTCAGGCACAAGCTTGCATACCATATTTTGGTTATGTTCTATCTATATATTTCCTAAGGGTGTTGTTGATAGCATGGAGGGTCTCATCATTCCAACAATGAAGAGGGGGAAAGGGAAGTTGGACCCAGATAGGGACCGCAGAGGGGATGCTATTTTTTGGGTTAAAATTAGGGGTCCAATGGTTGAGATACATCCCGTGGGCACCCATAAAGTATGGTCCACTCATGAATATTAGATCTCTATTCTCGTTTTCCTCAAAATTAAATGCAAAGAAACCCCTATCACATAAGGAAAATGAGATCTTACCTTTTAGATGAGGTTTCCAATTATTTTCAATCCACACAACAATATATCTGGGTGAAGGCTATATCCCCATAAATTTCCCTATTAATCCATTCTTCGCAAAATTCAAACAAAATTATCTTGAACTAGCTTGAACCACAACGATAGGTATTTGCTCCAGTTTTTTAACGAATCATGATTGAGTAGGGTTAGGTTGATTGGGAAGGGAAACAACCAGGGAGTTGAGTGCAACTATATCTCACTAGGGGGTGGGGAGGGGAGTCGAATCCCCCTCCATGGGAGGCCACGGGGGTCATGCTAGAATAAAATAGATGTTCTCATTTTTCCATAGACAATATAGCAATATTGTCACCTAACCATAGGCATGCAACCACCCCCGAGCACCTTTAACCTTGACAGGCAAAATAATTCTGGAAGCAGATCTTAAAACCAATAGCCAACCAAGATAGCGTATCTCTCTCCAAGGCTAGCATACCAAACATAAAATCCAAACCATAACCAAATTAGAAAGTACAAACCATAACCAAATATCGAAATCCTAGTTGCATTAGCTGCAGCTGCACTCCCTCTTCAAACTTGCGCACCACTAGTATTTATGCAGTTCTGAGAGTGTGAAAGAAAAAATGAGCTCTAGTTTCCTCTTATTTATAGTTCTCTTTGTCACTTATCCCGACCGACTTCTTCTTTTATAGGTTAAAACTTAAATATTAATTCTTTTATTGAGCCGACATGTCTTTTAAGGTTTCTACACATCTATTTAGGGTTTCTCTTTCTTCCCGGAATATTATAGTCTCATCAAAGGTTACACATAGAGGTTAATACCTCCCGTAGATACCATAAAATCAACACTCCCTCCTAGATAGGGAGGTATTAGAGGAAATGGTCTTGAGCACAAACAAACCATTCAACCGGTAGCATCATCATAGCCTCACAGGCTATCTCATGATCACATAGATAAACTCATGAGCAACATCCCCACTGTTAGTATCATATGATATTATCAACTACATCATCTCTTGAAGCCATACTCCACCTGAGTAATCGTGCATGATGCTAAATAAGACACTGACTCCACAAAGTGATACAATGACCATTCTTCTAATCCAAACATACAACCTATAAGAATGATTGTCCTAACAAATGTTGAAAAACACGCCATGGGATACAGAGACAATTCCTACAGGAATGCCAGTCTCATACTATTTTATAATCAATTCATATGTACGATTGAGACACATCTCTACCTATATGCCTTAGAAAATATCGATCCCATATCAACCACCCTAATCGGGATGTCATGTCCTTAGGGGGTTGGACTTTTTAACCTGATTAGGCCAATAATTGTGCCTCAGGAGAATATTAGTCCAGAACTCTTTTCCAAATCGGGCTACAACCCATGCCTTAGGAAAATACCAATCCATGATATGTCACAATCTATCAACTTGGACCATTCTCCACAGAGAGAATGTCTGTCCACCAACACACTGAATATCCATCTAGCTGGCAATCATCTCCAACACTAGTGGTAGTCTCCATGTCAATCAGAACAATGTCACCCAATAGAACACAATTGTATCTATCCATAGTAGTACACAACTACTACCTAGTGGTACACAACCACTCCTGGTAGCACATGACTACTAACTAGTGACACATAGTCACTATCAATGGATCACATCCACCACAGTAGCATACAACTATTGTCCATAGACACATAGTCTCCACAATAATAATATCATCTGATATCAACCTGCATAAACAATATCATGATACAAACTGAGTCATCTGGGCCATTCCTCCACTCACATCTATGAGATCTTGAAGAACATCTGCCCTCATAAAGTAAAACATCATCCATGGGATATCTGGACTATTCTTCCGAAGCATAGAAGAATATATGTCCTTGATTTTTGATCCCAGACCATTCACCCAACTGGGCTATTCATCTGGCACTAATCACAATGAAACCTAAAGAGAATAAGTTTCCCCTAGGGAATGCTTGTCCCTGATTGTTGAACTTGGACAATTTACCTAACTGGGTGATTTTTTTGGCACTAATCATAGTGAAACCTAGAGAAAATGAGTCTGCCCTAAGGAATGACTATCCTGCACCAACCTCTTATAACATACTATTATTAGAAACTGCTCACAGCTGTGAACTTTGAAAGAATGATTGCCCAAAGAGGCGAACCATTATGCTTGACCACTACTTAGAGTGACTACCAAGATGAATGAATGTCCTAGACCATTCCCCCACACTGTCCATAAGTGAAATTACTATCTGTGGTACATCATTAATCTATCGGACCATTTTCATTATGAAAATGACTGTCTGATCAGGAAAATGTCTATCCGTTAGAAATCTTGGGCCACTTTCCAGACTGGAAGGTGACTTCCCAACCTGGACCATTTTTTGAACTGAAAAATAACTGCCCATAAATCAATAAAATATTAGTGCTCCCTCCAAACCTAGGAGTAATCTCTTCCTTTTCCAATAAGGAAGTCATCTCCACGAGTACAAACTTGTCCCTTAAGTACGTAAACTTTTCATCTTGGACAAAGGCTTTACCAAAATATCTGTTATTTTCTCATCTATGAAGATATATTGGTGAACGACTTCTCCCCTTTGGAATCTATCACAGAGAAAATAATACTAGATTTGAATGTGCTTCGACCTGTCATGGAACACCTGGTTCTCTGAAAGATTCACACAACTCTGGTTATCACAATATATCATGGTCGAATCCAACAACCGATTAAAAATTCTAGAAACTAGCTTATGGAGCCACACTGCTTTTGTAAAAGTATCACAAGTTGCAATATGCTCTACTTATGTAGTGTCGAGTGCAACAAACTTATGTTTCCTGCTAGCCCATGACATCATGGCAAATCTCAAACTAAAACATAGCCAAGTAGCACTTCTTCTGTCATTTGTACTCCATGCCCAATCTGAATCGACAAATCCATGCGGTTGTATATCATAACTCAAACATCCCACAAAGAAAATATCCAACTGTGTATTCTCATAATACATTAACGATCCAATCAATTGTCGATACAGAGACGGGTCTACTGGATCAGAGTCTCTCAACTTCTTCAGATCTTTCATCATGGGAGTTTTCCATGGATTTGCAATCCATCATCCCAAACTTCTGAAGAACCATTTCAATACACTTCCTCTTTCAGAGGAAGTTTTCACCATGCTTCTGCTGTACATGAGAAGCTTTGCACCAAGTTTGCTTGAATCCATACAAGGTCTTCTTCCATCTGCATACAAGGGTCTCTTTCTAGTATACCTCAAAACCTTGAGGTTGCTCTACATATGCTTCTTCTTCAATTACTCTATTTGAGGAGAACAATCTTTACATTCATATGATGTAAACTCCAACCCATGGATATTGCAGGAGATATAATGGCTTAGGTAGAGGTATGTCTAGTTATTGGAACAATATGTCATCATAGTCTTCTCCCTCCTTCTGAGAGAACCCACTAGCCCTGAGTCTTGCCTTGTATCTATCAATTCTTAATTATTTTTCACAATTTTTCACATACATTATTCTTCATCACAACTTCCTTCCATTCCTTTTGCTTGACTGCTTCTTAGTGGGTTCAATTTGGTTCAATTGGTTGTTTTGACTTTTCTTTCTTTCTTGGAATCTTCATGTTCTTCCTCATGTTTCTCTTCAATGTTGGAGTCCATAGAATATTCTATAGATGATATGCCCTTCTTTCTTGAAGGCTCCAACTTTTTCCCTCTACCATAGGAACATAAATGTAGATGGACAACCAAGGATATTCAAGGCTTAGTTTCGAAGAAGACTTCTTCTAGAGTCAAACTGAACACGTGTTGCTTATCATGGCCGCTACTTCCAATGAAGAACATGGATAGATACTTCATAGTATTTACGGATTATTCTTCAATGGATCATATTGTTGGGGATTATCTCCCTCCTAATCTCGGCTTCATGCCTGAATGAGCAATATGCATGCTCTTCTTTTGGAATTTTGTGATCAGATTCCTCCATCTAAGCGAGTCCATGCTTCTATCTACTGCATCTCTCTTTGCTTTCTGCAAAGTGTTACAAGCTTGTTCTGGTTTTCTTTTGATTCTCGACTTCCTTCAAGTCTGACTCCTCTGAGTGTCTTTAAGTTTGTTTGTATCTATTTTGATTGATGCCCATCTGACAGTTGTGTCATCCTTATAAACTTCTTCTATGACAACTTCCGCAAGGATTGTTCATCAAACATATTTAACAAGGGTACTTGCCTGGAACAAGAATAACAAGAGCAAAAAATAAATATCTATCTAGAGGATATGTTAGTTCATATTGCAAACAAGTACAATAAGCATCTATATCAATAGTATTCATATGTATTCAAGTATTCATTGCACCTAGAAATAATAAAATCTTTCAAAGAATTCTTTCACACTTTGTAATGTAGCAACTACCACCCTTGATACATATAGATTTTAAAAATTTAATCAAACCTGGAACTTGAAGCCTGACTGCTATGGAGGGTGCGCTTGTTCCTCTAAATGCATTGAATCCAATATTACAGCTTGGACAAGGTCTTTAGTACTTTCCCTGTAAACACACTCATGTTTTGCTAGATGATATAACTTGGATAACATATACAAGTGCATACCTTTGGAGTTTTGTAGAATCGTCCAACTTGTCTTCCAATCTGAAACCATATATCATCTTGACAATAATATATTAGATTCAATGATTAGAACAAACTTGAAACTCTAAAAATTTCAACTTTTATCACAAAATCAATTCGACTAGAAGTCAACCTTTGACTTTGACTTTGACAAAAAATTTAAACCTAACATTTTTCTAGCTAAGGGTACCTAGAGGGGTGCTAGGCTAGGGAGCACTAGGATGTCAAGGAATTAGGTCAAATTCTTCACCAGAAGTGCCTGAACACAAAGGTTGGGATTTGTTGCAACCACATAATCATAAAACCTAGTTGCAACTGTAATTGGTGCCACAATGAGCTTAACGAATAACTTCCCAATCTATATTCTAGTGGTTAGACTGTCTAAAGATAGCATGGGCCCGTAACCTATTATAATAAAAGAGACGTCCTCATTTTTTCATAGGCAATATAGCAATATTGTCACCCAACCATAGGAACGTAGCGACCCTCGAGCACCTGTAACCTTGACAGGCAAAATAATTTTGGAATAAGATCTTAAAACCAATAGCCAACTAATATAGTGTATCTCTCTCCAAGGCTAGCATACCAAACAAAAAGTCCAAACCATAACCAAATACCAAAATCCCAGTTGCAGTAGTTGCAATTGCACTCCCTCTCCAAACTTGCGCACCACTAGTCTTTATGCAGTTGTGAGAGTGTGAATGGAAAATGAGCTCTAACACCCTCTTATTTATAGTGCTCTTTGTCACTTGTTTTGGCCGACTTATTATTTTATAGGTTAACACTTAAATATTAATTCTTTTATTGAGCCGACATGTCTTCCATGGTTTCTACACATTTGTTTAGGGTTTCTCTTGCTTCCCGGAATATTTTAGTCTCGTCAAAGGTTACACATAGAGGTTAATACCTCCCGCATCTACCATAATATCAACATGTCGTAAAGGCTATTGTGTGAGCAGGGTTTCAGGTCACAATGCCGTAGAGGGGATCCGAATTCTATGTTCCATAGTATACGTCTAGTTGATGTTGTGATTCATGTGAGGGGAAATTGAATGCAAAATGGATGGAAGGAAATTGAGATGATTGAGTTGGATGGACATGATGTTGAATAATGAAATGCTTATATAGATAGATTGAAAATGAGTAACATTTTTATGAAAGAAGAGAATGATGATCCAGTTTGGTCATGGAATCCTTCTAGAAAGTTCGATGCAAGCCTAGGTTGTAAGGCCATGTTTCTAAATGAAGCACTAGATGTATAATGGTGATGGAATCCATTGTGGAAATCAAGGCACCATTGAAATCTAGACTATTATTGTGTCTAGCTCTGAATAATAATGTATCTACCTAAGAAGTCCATTAGATGATATATCGACAAAGGAGAGGTCTATGTATGTTATGTACAGTTGAGGAAGAGAATATAAAACACTTGTTGATGAATTTCCCATTTACTAAGGATGTATGGAAGGAGGTTACTTCTTTGACAAGAGGCTTAGGTAAATAGGAAGGTCTCTCTTGGGTGAATGGAGTGGAAAGTTAGATGGATAATATAAGGATGGTATATAAAAAACCTTGCATTGTCTATTTGATCAATTTGGATCATCGGAAATGAAATTTTATTTTAGGATAAACCATATTCCCCACTGTATGTGTATCACAAAATCAAGTATAATTATGAATATATATACTTGCCACTAAAACAAATCATGCGAAGGAATCTCGAGCATTCTAATACTAATAAAAGTAAAAAATGGGGACTCTTTGATGGAGCCACCCAAGGGAACCCGGGCCCATGTGGAGCATGGGGAGTATTGTATCTCAATGACAAATTCCACACCACTTTCAAATTTGGTTTAGGCAGGGAAATAAATAATTGGGTAGAAATCCATGCTTTAGTCGATTTGTTGAAGATTGCTTTGAGAAAAAACATAACCAGGTTACAAGTGTTTGTTGACTCCAAACCTATGTTTGAATGGGTCAAAGGAGTCTTTAGATCACAAAATATCATTATGAGGTCTTTGCTTCATCAAGTAATGACAATGACAACATAGTTTGAAGATAACACTTTCTTGCATGTAAAAATATAATTGAAATAAGATTGTTAATGAGCTCTCTAAACAAGCTATGGTGATAGGATTTGATTCTTGGGGCACCTGAAACTTCATGATATTATGTTTATTTTCTTTATGTTGGTAATCATTTTGAGGCTACAATCCTCCATTTTCCTAATTATGATCATTTGTAAAAGGATGTAATTTTCCCATACATGACTTTTAATATGGCTATGTTGTAAGATTTCCTAGGAAGAATGTGGGTTGTTCAAAGATTTAATTTATTTTTATGTGGTTACCGACACCTTCAAAATGTAATTTTTTTTCTTTCTATGAATATAAAAGTTATGAACTTTTCCATTGGAAAAAATTAAAGAGATACGTAATTGCTATCTATTGTAAATGATAAGGGTACCCCTAAAGTTGTTATTGAGGATTGTGGAGACAAAAAAGATGATCTCATCTACTATTTTGTTGATTTTAGAAAAGCCTTTGGAACTATGCCTATAACCAATGTATGGAAAAGGTTGCAACAAAAAAATATCCCTCTTGATTTTCATAGGGTTGTAATTAGGCTTTACGAAAAGGTTATTGCTAAGATGAAATGTAATAATCAATTGGCTATGACCATTAAGTTAGAAAAACATGATCACAGAGCAATAACATAAAACAAATGTGGAAATAAAACACAGAAGATACACAATGCAATAGAGACACATATATATGTAGTTCATCCAATGTGGGCTACGTCCACCAAAGAAATTTCTAGGTCCTTCCTTTATTATTATCTATCAAAATGAATGGATATGACCTACAACAAACCCGATGTAACTTCCTCTTTTTTCTCTCACAACATCCTCTCTCAGAATACAATATTTGCAATAATACATAGCCGCAATACAATCCCCTCATAAAAGAGGGTTGCCTTCTTGGGCAAAAAACCCTAACATAACTTCTACCGTTAGATATGCGACCTTAAAATGAACGGTCCAGATTGACTACGAAATTACAATATTTGAATTGCAAAAAAACAAAAATTTCGGTCCCCTCATGGCCGGGGGGGGGGGGCATGAATTGTGTATTCTACAGTTTCTTTGATCTGCATATGAATTATAAAGATAATCTGGATCCACAACCAACAATCTACCACTTGGAGGCTGATCACAACAACTCCACTGCTTTTATACCTATCAGACTATGATCCACCTTGGACCTGGAAAATTTCTCATCTTCACCTTCATGCTTGAAAACCAACTGAAATGGAGCAGGAACTCAGTTTCTCCTTGGTTACTACCTTTGTTAACATGTCTACACGATCCCGGCTAGTATGCATTTTTTCCAACTTCAAATGTCCATCTTCTAAGATGGATTGTATGAAATGGTACCTAATTTGTATATGCTTAGTCTTAAAATGGAAGGCTGAGTTCTTTGCAAGATGAATGGCACTCTCGTTGTCACAATACAACCTACTATTCTCCTACTTCTTTCCCAACTCCTCAATAAACCTTTGTAACCAAGTCATCTCTTTACTAGCCTCTGTAGCAACAACATACTCTGCTTTCATTGTTGAAAGTGCAACAACCTTTTGCAATTTCGAAATCCAACTTACTATTGTTCCACCTATAGTAAAAACATACCCCGTGGTGCTCCTCTTGCTATATTTATCACTTGCCATATCTGAATCAACATATCCTTATAGAACAATGTCTACACCTCCAAAACATAATGCATGAGTAGCAATACCTCTCAAATACCCAAGAATCCACTTTACTGCCTCCCAATGTTCTTTACTTGGATTGTTCATATACCTGCTCACAACTCCCATTGCATGTGCAATATCTGGTCTTGTGAAAACCATCACATACATCAAGAGGCCAATTGCTGATGAATAAGGGAACCTGGACATGCATTCTATCTCCTCCCGTGTCTTGGGACACATATCCTTAGTTAATTTCAAATGACTGGCCAAAGGTGTACTAACTGGTTTTGCATTCTACGTTCTAAACCTCTCCAACACCTTCTCTATGTACTCACCCTGAGACAATCTCAATTTGCGATTTTTCTTGTTTCTTATTATTCTCATACCAAGGATTTGTTTGAAACACCCAAATCCTTCATCGCAAATGAATTAGCCAATTTATTCTTGAGCACATTTATATCCTGCATATTAGACCCTGCAACAAGCATGTTGTAATATCTCCCAGCAGTGCCCCAATTATAGTATGAACTGTAATCATGTTTATGAATTGTAATCATGTTTTGTAGGCTGGTGAGTCGAGTATTGATAAGCTGGTGGGATTATGCGTTATTAGGCCAGAGAGCCTAAGTGTTAAGTCCATGAGCCTGTTTTTGTATATGTAATATGCAAAACATTAATAAAGATTAAACATCGTTGCGTGCAAACCAACCACAAAGAAAGAGTGATGGGGGACTAAGCTTCCACATAAGAGGTAAGGGAAAGGGGGGCCAAAAGGTTGGAAAGAGAGGCTAAGTGTTGAGCCTAGGGGCTAATCTTAGGGGCTTAAGTCATTGGGAATAATAATTTATTATTATTCCAAAAAACTATTTGAAATGCATGTTTTTATCCTAAGTTCTTGGGAAGGGGGAACGTGAGAAAAAGGGGAACGCATGCTGATGGAACACATGCAGCCTCATGGGAGACATGTGTCATCCTAGTCACATGCAACTTAACCCAAGAATTGAGCCGAGATGGGGCTTTGTCCTCCATTCTTTCGTCCATTTTCTGAGTAGAGGGATCTCTGCATTTGAGTTCTGTAAGCCTCACATAGCTCGAAAACCCGAAGCCTGTGATGTTTTCTGAGAAACTGACATGCCTCTGTCTGAACTGTTGAGTCTGTGTTTGACCCCTATGTGGATTCCTTGTCACGCACCCTAAAAATTAGTGGCAAACCTATGATTTGATCTGTGCCACCTATGTGTCCTGTGAGCTAGTCAATCCGCTCTTGCAAAGTTGAGCCCGTACCTGAACTGTCTTTGAGTCGCTACCTTCTGTGTTCCTGAAGGGAATTGACCAGTTGTTGTTGTTGTTATTTTCACCTTGCGGGAATTGAGCTGAAACTGGTTGAAGAAGCGGGTTGTCAGGCCCATGGTAGAAGAAGCAGGTTGTCAGACCCGTGAGCAACTCTCTTCGGGTGAGAGAGTCTGCTGGGGAGTGGTTCTCTTCTAGAGAGTGTCCACAACCAACAACAAAGCTTTGAGAATTCCTGATCCGTACTATTACCGAGGCCCATAGGGGAGGTGAAACACCGATGGACTGTGCTTGTGAAGGTGTATACTCCCGGGCGGAACAGACATGTGGGGAATGAGAGTCCTTGAGTAGTGGGCTTAAGAAGTCTTCTAGAGTGAATCCTTCTGATTTCTCTGTGCAGTTTTCCTGTAACCTCAGCCTAGCCTAGGATTCCCTGGCCTTGGGTGGAGCTTAGTCCCAGCTTGGGGGTGACCCACTGTTGAGCATGATGAGTAGTGAGGTCTAAGGATGGGAGGTTCGTGGAAAGTCTGCACGTGTTTGGTGAAGTTACTATAGTTTCAAAGATAAGTATCATTATGTATTTTAATTCTGTACTCAATTAAAAGGATGTCTGTGATGCTTGTGATATTATCATGTATTCTATTGCAATGATATTTACTGTTGATTTCAATAATTCTGTATGTTAGCAGTAATTTTATGTTTACTCTGTTAAGTCATTTAACTTCATTTAAATGCATGTTACAAATTGGTATCAGAGCCAAAAAGGCTAAGTTAAGGAAGTGTTGGTAGCATTGCCCAACTTATTGGTGGTGGGGGATGTTACAAATTGGTATTAGAGCATGGTTACAACACTGAGCTTGGATGGGCCATGTTAGTGGAAGTCGAAGCAAAAAGATTTGGAAAGAATTGTTGTCAAAGTAGACAAAATTCAAGTGCAGAGCCAAGGTTTCAATGCTGAGCCTGGATGGGCCAGATAAGTGGTCTTTGGTGTTAGAATATAATGGATGTGCTTGTTTTACCATAAAAAATATCACTATTGTCACCCAACCATAGGTCGAAGCCACCCTCCGAGCACCTTAACCTTGACAAAGAATCACTCTAGAAGCAAACCCTAGGATAGATAGCCAAACAAAGGGTAGCGCACCTTTCCCCAAGGATAGAACACCAAACAAGAGCTGATCAGATAGTCCAAACCATAACCAAGGGATAGTCCAAGCCAAAACGTAATATGTTAGCTACAGCAGCTGCAACGACAGCTCTCCTCCAAAATTGTGCACAAAACTGGGAAACTGCTGTGCGCACAAGTGAGCTCTGCAATTCTGAGAATGCCTTCCAGAATGAAGACTAGCCTCCTGTATTTATAAAAATTCTGGCTAAGTGCCTGGGCTGAATTCTCATTCTGGGTACCTATTTACTCAGTATATAATATTTCCTTTAGTTGATTCTTCTCTTGGAGGCTAATAACCTAATACAAATTATCCTCTTGAGCCGACTTGTCTTCTAGGGTTATTAGCCAATTAATTAGGGTTTCTTCTTGCTTCCTGGAATATTCTATTCTTTTCAGGTATACATGTGGAGGTAAATACCTCTCGCAACTACCATAATATCAACACTCCCTCCTAGCTAGGGAGGTATTTGAAGTTAATGGTCTTGAGCACAAACATACCATTCACCCGGTAGCATCAACATAGTCGTATAGACTATCTCATGACTAGATCATGAGTACCATCTTTACTATCAATGTCATTAGCTGCATCATCTCTCGAAACCATACTCCATCTGAGTAATCACACATGATGCTGGATAAGTTACTCACTCCACAGAGTGACACAAGATCCTTTCTTCTAATCCGAACATATGTCCTAGAAGAATAAATTTCTTGAACCATTTTCCATCTGGGAAATCTCTGTCCATCTAGCTGATAATTATTTCCAACACTACTGATAGTCTTCAAGGTAATCAGAACAATGCCATTCAATAGAACACAACTGTGTCTATCCATAGTAGTACACAACTACAATCCAGTGGTACACAACCACACCAAGTAGCACACATATACTTGATGAATGACGTATAGTCACAATCAGTGGAACACATCCACCATAGTAGTATACATCTACTGTCTAGAGACATACAATCTTCATAACAATCATCTGATATCAACCTGCACAGAAAACATTGTTATGATATAAACTGAATCATCTGGGCCATTCTTCCACTCACATATGTGAGATCTCGGAAGAGCATCTGCCCTCAGAAGGTAAAACATCAATGATGATCTATCTAGACTATTCTTCTCAAGCAAGGAAGAATAACTGTCATGATTTTATGAGCCTGGACCATTCCCCACCCTGGGCCATTCCTCTGGCACTAAACAAAGTGAAACCTGGAGAGAATGAGTCTGCCCTAAGGAATGCCTCTCCCTGATTGTTGAACCTGGACCATTCCTCCGGCACTAAACAAAGTGCAACATGGAGAGAATGAATCTGCCCTAAGGAATGACTATCCAGACCATTTCCAAAGGAAATGACTATACTGCACCAACCTCCAAAATGGACCCTTCTTAGAAAATGCTCACAACTGTGAGCTTTGAAAGAATGACTGTCTGACAAGGCAAGCCAGTCTTCATGTGTAACCCTCAAGAAGAGAGAATGCCCTAGACCATTCCCCATGTTAACCACAATAGGAAATCACTATCTATGGTACATCAACAATCCACTGATCCATTTTCATTACAAAAATGATTGTTCGATCTGGACCATTTTCTGAACTGGAAAATGCCTATCCCTTAGAAATCTCAAACCACTTTCTGAACTGGAAAGGAACTGCTCATCCTGGACCATTTTTTGAACTGAAAAATGACTGTCCATAAACTAATAATACATTAGTGCTCCCTCCCAACTTGGGAGTCATCTCTTCCTTTTTCAATAAGGAAGTCTTCTCCATGAGCTCCAGCTTGAGTACGCAAACTCTTTCATCTTAGTCATAAGCTTTACCAAAATGTCTGCTTATCTGCTCATCTGTGGAGATATATATTGGAGAACCACTTTCTCCTTTTTGGACTTCATCACAGATAATGTAATGCTTGATCTCAAATGTACTTTGGTCTGGAACACTGGTTTTCTCTGAAGGCTTCATATAGCTTTGATCAATAAAGTATATCATTGATGGATTCCTCTTTGGTTCCTACTAGCTGACAACATCGTGGCAAGGGTAAAACTGGAACATATCCATGTGGCATTTCTTCTGTCATCATGAGATCTTTGTCATGGATTGGCAATCCATCATCCTGATCTTCTGAGTAATCATTCTAATACAATATCTCTGTTATAGAAAATCTTCACCACACTTCTGCTGTGCATTGGAGGTTCTCCACCAAGTTGTCTTCTTCCATTTGCATACAAGGGTCTCTTTTTGGTATACCTCAAAGCAATGAGGTTTCTCTACATACACTCTTTGTTTAATTATTCTGAAGAATAGTCTTTGCATTCATATGATGTAGAACTCCAACCCATGATATTGCAGATGATATAATGACTCATGTAGAGCTATGTCTGGTTTACTGGAACAAGTAATCATCTTAGTCTTCTCCCTCCATCCGGGAGAACCTCTAGTTCTGGATCTTACAATTCTTGCATTCATATACATTGTTCTTCATCACAACTTTCACTTCCTTTGCTTGATTGCTTTTAGTGAGTTCATATCAGGCTGGTAATCTTGTGATTCTCAATACAATGACTGGTTGTTCTGGCTTCTCTTTCTTTCTTGGAATCTTCATGTTCTTCCTCACGTTTTTCTTTAGCTATTGGGTCCATGGAGTTTCTTATAGATTCCATGCCCTTAAGATTCCACTTTTTCCTTTCATCATAGGATCATGGATGTGGATGGACAACCAGGGATACTTTAAGGCTTCTCTTCGAAGAAGACTTCTTCTAAGGTCGAACTGAGCACAAACTGTTTTTCATGGCTGCTACCATGGATATATACTTCATCATCTTCAATGGATCATAGGATTATCTCCCTCCTAATCCCTGCTTCATGTATGAGTGCATGTTTTTCTTTTGGAAATATATAATCGACTCCCTCCATCTAACAGAGTCCATGCTTCCATATGCATCCTTATTGCCTTATGCAAAGTGTCATAAGTCTTTCTCCAATTTCCTCTTGATTGCTGACTTCTTTCTGTATTTGCTTCTTCCGAGTTTCTTCAAGTTTGATTATGATTTTGGCTTATCTTGTAATAGCTTCCACATGATTTTTTTGATGTATTTCATCCTTTCATGTGTATTATCTCACTTGTATAATGATAGAAATCCTTATCTTGTTGTTCTTCCATAGGTATAGTTCTTCTTGGAACATATTATCTTCTAAGAGATAGATATACACGATGTGTACATAGACTATGCAAACGAGATATGTACAAGAACTAAGAGGAGTATTGTTGCCTTGTCTTTAGAGAAAGAAGTCTGTTTCATCCTGCTTAGTCTTCTTTGAAGGTTCCTTTTCTCCGACAACTGATGCTTCGTGTATCTCCTTCCTTTTCTTTATCTTGGGACAATGATTCTCGTAGTGACCATAACTTCGACAGTTGAAGCATTGAAATTCTGACATATCTTTCTCTTGATTTGGCTTCTTCCTTGAGCCGAACTTCCTCTTATTCCTGGAATTCTTGAATCTTGCTGTGAAGGCTTGATCATCGTATTTATTTTGGGGTTTTTAGTTTGCACTAATCCTTGATTCTTCTTGCGCACAATAAGTCCAAAGTTCTTCAAATGTAGGATACTCCTTCCTTATGTTCATGCTTGCGGCAAATGCATCCCATGTCTTGGGAAGACCATTGAGTACTATGCTTACCAATTCCTTCACTGAAATGATCTCTTCAATAGCTTGTAGTTGATCTCTTAACTGAGAGATCCTCACAAAGTATGATTTTATGCTATCATCATCATTCATATTCATGTCACGGAGCTCATTCTTCAGACTCATTACGTGTCCAATGTTTCTAACTGCAAAGAGGTTTGTTAGGGCATCGTAGATCTTCTTTGATGAGTCAATATGGGAGATGAAGGGTATCAAGTGGTATTTTATAGAGTCTACTATGATACTCATGGCATTGATGTCACTGTCTTTGAACTTTTCCATAACTGCAACATTTTGCGGTTCTTTCTCTTTTCCTTCTTCAAACTCTGGTTTCACGGTCTTTCCTTTCACGATATCTAGCACTTTATTCTGATTTCACAATGTCTTCCATTCTATGAAGTTAGAAGCTCCATCTAACTTGTTTTCTGACTTCATGGAGTAGGTCATGGCTTCTTTGACTTGCTCAACCCTATATTTGACCAAAAACTCAAACTTGACGTCTTGGCTTGCTAAGAGTACCAGGAGATGCACTAGGCTAGGGCACACTGGTCTATCCAGAAATTAGGTCAATCCCTTCACTTAAGGTGACTCAACGAGAGGATTAGGGTTTCTGCAACTGCACCTACTAGTAACCGTAGAAACAATGCTTTGGTGACTGCTCCTTCTAGAAACCCTAGCGACAGTTCTTCAATGAGCTTAATATCCTTATGGCTATGCTTCCTTCCAACGGTTAGACTGAATGAAGGAGGTGTGGGCCCATAACCTGTTAGAATATAATGGATGTGGTCATTTTACCATCGACAATATCACTATTGTCACCCAACCATAGGCCGAAGCCATCCTCCGAGCACCTTAACCTTGATAGAGAATCACTCCGGAAGCAAACCCTAGGCTAGATAGCCAAACAAAGGGTAGCACACCTTTCCCCAAGGATAGCACACCAAACAAGAGCTGATCAGATAGTCCAAACCATAACCAAGAGATAGTTCAAGCCAAAACCTAATATGTTAGCTGCAGCAGCTGCAACGACAACTCTCCTCCAAACTTGCGCACCAAACTGGGCAACTTCTATGCGCACAAGTGAGCTCTGCAATTCTGAGAATGCCTTCCAGAATGAAGACTAACCTCCTGTATTTATACAAATTCTGGCTAAGTGCCTAGGCTGACTTCTCATTCTGGGTACCTATTTACTCAGTATATAATATTTCCTTTAGCCGAAATCTTCTCTTGGAGGCTAATAACCTAATACAAATTATCCTCTTGAGCCGACTTGTCTTCTAGGGTTATTAGCCAATTAATTAGGGTTTCTTCTTGCTTCCTAGAATATTCTATTCTTGTCAGGTTTACACGGGGAGGTAAATAACTCCTACAACTACCATAATATCAACACTCCCTCCTAGCTAGGGAGGTATTTGAAGTTAATGGTCTTGAGCACAAACATACCATTCACCTGGTAGCATCAACATAGTCGTATAGACTATCTCATGACTAGATCATGAGTACCATCATTACTATCAGTGTCATTAGCTGCATCATCTCTCGAAACCATACTCCATCTGAGTAATCACACATGATGCTGGATACGTTACTCACTCCACAGAGTGACACAAGAGCCTTTCTTCTAATCCGAACATATGTCCTAGAAGAATAAATTTCTTGAACCATTTTCCATCTGGGAAATCTCTGTCCATCTAGCTGATAATCATTTCCAACACTACTGATAATCTTTAAGGCAATCAGAATAATGCCATTCAATAGAACACAACTGTGTCTATCCATAGTAGTACACAACTACAATCCAGTGGTACACAACCACACCAAGTAGCACACAGATACTTGATCAGTGATGTATAGTCACACTTAGTGTAACACATCCACCATAGTAGTATACATCTACTGTCTAGATACATACAATCTTCATAACAATCATCTGATATCAACCTACACAGAAAACATTGTTATGATATAAATTGAATCATCTGGTCCATTCTTCCACTCACATATGTGAGATCTCGGAAGAGTATCTGCCCTCAGAAGGTAAAACATCAATGATGAGCTATCTAGACTATTCTTCTCAAGTAAGGAAGAATAACTGTCATGATTTTATGAGCCTAGACCATTCCCCACCCTGGGCCATTCCTCCGGCACTAAAAAAAGTGCAACCTAGAGAGAATGAGTCTACCCTAAGGAATGCCTCTCTCTGATTGCTGAACCTGGACCATTCCCCACCCCAGGCCATTCCTCCGGCACTAAACAAAGTGAAACATGGAGAGAATGAATCTTCCCTAAGGAATGATTGTCCGGACCATTTCCAAAGGAAATGACTATCCTGCACCAACCTCCAAAATGGACCATTCTTCGAAAATGCTCACAACTGTGAGCTTCGAAAGAATGATTGTCCGGCAAGGCGAGCCAATCTTCTTGAGTAATCCTCAAGAAGAGAGACTGCCCTAGACCATTCCCCATGTTAACCACAATGGGAAATCACTGTCTATGGTACATCAACAATCCACTGATCCATTTTCATTACAAAAATGACCGTTCGATCTGGACCATTTTCTGAACTGGAAAATGCATGTCCCTTAGAAATCTCAAACCACTTTCTGAACTGGAAAGGCACTGCTCATCCTGGACCATTTTTTGAACTGAAAAATGACTGTCCATAAATTAATAATACATCAGTGCTCCCTCCCAACATAGGAGTCATCTCTTCCCTTTTCAATAAGGAAGTCGTCTCCACGAGCTCTAGCTTGAGTACGCAAACTCTTTCATCTTAGTCATAAGCTTTACCAAAATGTCTGCTTATATGCTCATCTGTGGAGATATATATTGGAGAACCACTTTCTCCTTTTTGGACTTCATCATGGATAATGCAATGCTTGATCTCAAATGTACTTTGGTCTGGAACACTCGTTTTCACTGAAGGCTTCATATAACTTTGATCAATAAAGTATATCATTGTTGGATTCCTCTTTGGTTCATACTAGCTGACAACATCGTGGCAAGGGTCAAAATAGAACATATCCATGTGGCACTTCTTCTGTCATCATGAGATCTTTGTCATGGATTGGCAATCCATAATCCTCATCTTTTGAGTAATCATTCTGATACAATATCTCTGTTATAGAAAATCTTCACCACGCTTCTGCTGTGCATTGGAGGTTCTCCACCAAGTTGTCTTCTTCCATCTGCATACAAGGGTCTCTTTTTGGTATACCTCAAAGCAATGAGGTTTCTCTACATACACTCTTTGTTCAATTATTCTGGAGAATAGTCTTTGCATTCATCTGATGTAGAACTCCAACCCATGGATATTGCAGATGATATAATGACTCATGTAGAGCTATGTCTGGTTTACTGGAACAAGTAATCATCTTAGTCTTCTCCCTCCATCCGAGAGAACCTCTAGTTCTGGATCTTACAATGCTTGCATTCATATACACTGTTATTCATCACAACTTTCACTTCCTTTGCTTGATTGCTTTTAGTGAGTTCATATCAGGCTGGTAATCTTGTGATTCTCAATACAATGACTGGTTGTTCTGGCTTCTCTTTCTTTCTTGGAATATTCATGTTCTTCCTCACGTTTTTATTTATCTCTTGGGTCCATGGAGTTTCTTATAGATTCCATGCCCTTAAGATTCCACTTTTTCCTTTCATCATAGGATCATGGATGTGGATGGACAACTAGGGATACTTTAAGGCTTCTCTTCGAAGAAGACTTCTTCTAAGGTCGAACTGAGCACATACTGTTTTTCATGGCTGCTACCATGGATATATACTTCATCATCTTCAATGGATCAGAGGATTATCTCCCTCCTAATCCTTGTTTCATGTATCAGTGCATGTTTTTCTTTTGGAAATATATAATCGGCTCCCTCCATCTAACAGAGTCCATGCTTCCGTCTGCATCCTTATTGCCTTATGCAAAGTGTCATAAGTCTTTCTCCAATTTCCTCTTGATTGCTGACTTCTTTCTGTATTTGCTTCTTCTGAGTTTCTTTAAGATTGATTCTGATTTCGACTTATCTTGTAATAGCTTCCACATGATTTTTTTGATGTATTTCATCGTTTCATGTGTATTATCTCACTTGTATAATGATAGAAATCCTTATCTTGTTGTTCTTCCATAGGTAGAGTTCTTCTTGGAACATATTATCTTCTAAGAGACAGATATACAAGATGTGTACAGAGACTATGCAAACGAGATATGTACAAGAACTAAGAGGAGTATTGTTGCCTTGTCTTTAGAGGAATAAGTCTGTTTCATCCTGCTTAGTCTTCTTTGAAGGTTCCTTTTCTTCGACAACTGATGCTTCATGTATCTCCTTCCTTTTCTTTATCTTGGGACAATGATTCTCGTAGTGACCATATTTTCCACAGTTGAAGCATTGTAATTCTGACATATCTTTCTCTTGATTTGGCTTCTTCCTTGAGCCAAACTTCCTCTTATTCCTGAAATTCTTGAATCTTGCTGTGAAGGCTTAATCATCGTATATATTTTGGGGTTTTTATTTTGCACTAATCCTTGATTCTTCTTGCACACAACAGGTCCAAAGTTCTTCAAATGTAGGATACTCCTTCCTTATGTTCATGCTTGAGGCAAATGCATCCCATGTCTTGGCAAGACCATTGAGTACTATGTTTACCAATTCCTTCTCTGAAATGATCTCTTCAATAGCTTGTAGTTGATCTCTTAACTGAGAGATCCTCACAAAGTATGATGTTATGCTATCATCATCATTCATCTTCATGTCACATAGCTCATTCTTCAGACTCATTACTTGTCCAATGTTTCTAACTGCGAAGAGGTTAGTTAGAGAATCGTACCTCTTCTTTGATGAGTCAAGATGGGAGATGTAGGGTATCAAGTGGTATTTTATAGAGTCTACTATGATACTCATGGAATTGATGTCACTATCTTTAAACTTTTCCATAACTGCAATGTTCTGCGGTTCTTTCTCTTTTCCTTCTTCAAACTCTGGTTTCACGATCTTTCCTTTCACGATATCTAGCACTTTATTCTGGTTTCACGATGTCTTCCGTGCTCTGAAGTTAGAAGCTCCATCTAACTTGTTTTCTGATTTCATGGGGTAGGTCATGGCTTCTTTGACTTGCTCAACCCTATATTTGACCAAAAACTCAAACTTGACGTCTTGGCTTGTTGAGAGTACTAGGAGATGCGCTAGGCTAGGGCGCACTGGTTTATCCAGAAATTAGGTCAATCCCTTCACTTAAGGTGACTCAACGAGAGGATTAGGGTTTCTGCATATGCACCTGCTAGTAACCCTAGCAACAATGCTTTATTGATTGCTCCTGCTAGAAACCCTAGCGACAGTTCTTCAACGAGCTTAATATCCTTATGGCTATGCTTCCTTCCAGCGGTTAGACTGAATGAAGGAGGTGTGGGCCCATAACCTGTTAGAATATAATGGATTTGGTCATTTTACCATCGACAATATCACTATTGTCACCCAACCATATTCCGAAGACATCCTCCGAGCACCTTAACCTTGACAGAGAATCACTCCAGAAGAAAACCCTAGGCTACATAGCCAAAAAAAGGGTAGCACACCTTTCCCTAAGAATAAAACATCAAACAAGAGATGATCAGATAGTCCAAACCATAACCAAGAGATAATCCAAGTCAAAACGTAATCTGCTAGCTGCAGCAGCTGCAACGACAACTCTCCTCCAAACTTGCGCACAAAACCGGGCAACTACAGTGCGCACAAGTGAGCTCTGCAATTATGAGAATGCTTGTTAGAATGAAGACTGAGCTCCTGTATTTATACTAATTTTGGCTAACTTCCTGGGCCTACTTCTCATTCTGGGTACCTATTTACTTAGTATATAATATTTCCTTTGGATGACTTCTTCTCTTATAGGCTAATAACCTAATACAAATTATCCTCTTGAGCCGACTTGTCTTCTAAGGTTATTAGCCAACTAATTAGGGTTTCTTCTTGCTTCCCAAAATATTCTATTCTTGTCATGTTTACACGTGGAGGTAAATACCTCCCGCAACTACCATAATATCAACATTTGGACCCAAGGTTTCGAGAGGAAATTGAGTCTGGAGGACTAATTTTGAACCTTAGAATGTTTATGAGTGCCAACGGGTTACTTGGCCATGTTACAAAGCTCAGGAGGAGTAGTAGTGGAATAAAACTGCAGTCGTAGATCAACTATAAAGGAAAATATTTGGACCGTCAAATCCATGTCCAGACACTTAGGAGAGCACGCAGAAGAGATTAGATCTCGACCATCATATATGAGCATGTGGACCAACAACCATTGGATCCAGGGAATATGCACAAGGTTTAAAACCCTTTGGAGTTGCTCAAGAGTGTGGATGTCGCGATACACAAATTCCCGACATAATCAAAACCATCCATCGAGAGGGAAACATGGGGAGCAATCAGACTTTTGCTAACTCGTGACTTGAAATGGTCAAAGGGTAAGTTCGTGAGAATTCACGAAACACGAATTCGCGATTAGATCACAACCAATGATCAAGGAGAGATCTGGACCGTTAATTGTCCAAGAGGAATTTTGAAATTTCTGGGATTGGGAGAATGAGGGTGGGAGGTCTTTCAACCTCACGACACATGAAATCCTGATACGTGAAATCTCGATGAGATATGAGTCGTTATATTGTGGGGAAGTCAAGACTGTCAGATTGGGAGCTTCGAAATGCCAGCATTTCAGAATTTCAGCCGTCGGGAGAATGGGATGCGCCGATGCACAAACTCACGAGGCTCAAAATCGTGAAATCCCGAAGAGCCGAAGTAGTGGATTGGGTTGACGTCACTTGGATGGGTGTGGACCCTTGGGACGTGTGTCATGTGCCAATGGGTCCCAAAGGAAAAGTAGACGCGGTGGGCCCGGATGGTGTCACCCAAGGTAACTTGGACCTTCTTAAGTACAACACGTGTTGCCACCGTGGTTGGTGACAGCTGTGCTGTGGGATGGAGGCTAGAAGGGTCAGAAGTTTGGAAGTTGAGAGTTGGAGAGGGAAGTGAGTGTGGGAGCCTCCAAGTCCAAAACCCCAAAACCCAAAACCCCGAAGTCCCGATTAGAGAACCTTGAGATCTAGTGCTTGGTCACGAACCATGGTCACATGGGTTGGGAAACTGAGAGAAAAGGGCTAAGGCCTGAGTGCACTACAAAGCCTAGTAGAGCTCAGAAAATTCATGGAAACTGAACGTTTTCTGGAATCATGTGTTATGAATGCTTTGGAATTTGTTAAGAAATGATGGCCTAACGAATTCTGATTGTCTGCACATTGTGTTTGCAGAAGTTTAGCGAGTTCCAGAACCGAGTAGAGTCACCACCAAGTGCAAAATAAATGGAAAGGGCATGGACTGCTTCTAGTTCCGAGGACAAAGTAAAAGGAATGGATGTTCACCTGGGAGTGGAAGGATAAAACTCCAATGGTCATGGAGAGGAGATAGACAAGGAAAAAAACATGAGGAAGATCATTGAAGGATTGCAAAAAGATGCCCAAACTCGACGAGCATATAGAAAAAAGATCAGAAAAGATCAGGAAAAACAAGGTGAATTTAACATAAAGATGTTAAAGAGTTTAGAGAGAATATAAAAGAAGTTGGAGAATAAGAGTGACTCAAGAAGGACAGGGAGTCACCGGAATTTTGAGGGAAGAAAGTCAAGGAGTGCGGGTAGACACCATCATCACTCCCAAGGTCACTCTAAGAAAAGGGCACATAGTAGTTCAAGCCCATATCCTACCAGAAAGCACAAGAGATCTGGAGTGGATGAATTGAAGGGAGAGATGAACAAGATTAAGCCTCCTACATTTGATGGAGAGCATAAGAGGGAGGAAGATGCCGAAACATGGTTGCTGGGTATGAGGAAATACTTCCAACTACAAAATTATTCCTCTCATGTGGAAGGAAGAATTGCGATGTATCAACTGAAAGGAAAAGCATCCATTTGGTGGGATCAACTTGTGTAGGTGCAACACATTAGAGAGAAAGATATCACTTGGAAAGAATTCAAGAGGTATTTCGAGAAGAAGTATTTGAACAAGAGATACTATGACAGAAAGATGAAAGAGTTCTTTGAACTCAAGTTGGGCAACATGACCATTGATGAATATGCACGTAGGTTTTTGGAATTGCTGAAGTAAATTCCGTTCATCAAAGAAGAGACTGTCAATATTAAAAGGTATTTGAGTGGACTTCCACATTCCATTGGGGACAAGATCCAATATGATGACCCTAATACCATGGAAGAAATGATAAGAAGAGCGAAATGCTTATATGAACAACAAAGAGAAAAGCCTACCTTATAGAAGGATTGGGATGACCAGAAGAAGTTCAAGAAAGAGCAGAGGCAGAAGGGAAACAAACCTCCCTTTTTCAGAAATGGTCCTCAAGGACATCCATCACTTAGAGAACCGAGAATGGTTGACATAGGGGAACAAAGGCCAAGACAAACACCCATTCAGTGTTGGGTTTGTCAGGGAAACCATAAGCACATATATTGTCCCCACAAAATTGGAAAAGTGAGAGCTGTCCATAATGTTCAACAAGATGAAACAATGGAGGACATGGGCAGTAGATTGCCAAGGATCTATGCAGCCCCGGACAACAAGCAAGCTAAATTTCAATCGCACATGATTGAAATAGAAGGTATGATTAACAACCAACCATTTACTATTTTAATTGATTCAGGTGCTAGCCATAGTTATATAGATCCTAGAGTGTTGAAAGTTTGCATTTGTCGAGAAGCAAACATGAAAATTCTTGGTTAGTGCAGTTGGCTACAGGAACCAAGAGAAAAGTCATTGAGTTAGTTAAGTCCTGTCTAGTGGATATGAAGGGATTGAGCACAAAGGCTGAATTGAATATTCTGCCTTTAGGGTCTTATGAATGTTTCATTGGGATGGACTGGTTGGACTAGCACCATGCCATCTTGGACTATCGTAACAAGGCATTCACTTTCCTATATGAGGAAGGGAATTAGAGAACAGTCCAAGGAATTCCCAGAGCCATTGCTATTAGAGAAATCTTAGTAATGCAGTTGAAAAAGTGCCACAGAAAAGACTGTCAATTATTTGCAGCCCATGTGGAGGAAACACCTAAGGATAAGGTGTCAAGTATTGGAGATTATGCGGTGCTAAAGGATTTTGAATATGTATTTCAGGAGGTACTCAGATTACCCCCGAAAAGACATATTGACTTCTCTGTGAATTTGATGCCCGGAGCAGCTCCAGTGTCGAAATCTCCTTACAGAATGAGCACACCGGAGCTGAAAGAATTGCAATTGCAGCTTGAAGAGATTTTGAAGAAGGGGTATATACACCCAAGTGTGTCACCTTGGGGAGCCCCGATCTTGTTCGTGAAGAAGAAGGATGAAACATTGAGATTGTGTATCATTTTCAGACAATTGAACAAGGTAATTGTAAAGAACAAATATCCTCTGCCGAGGATTGACGACCTCTTCGATCAGTTGAAGGATGCGAAGATATTTTTGAAGATAGACCTTAGATCGGGATATCACCAGGTAAGGATAAAGGATGAAGATATCAACAAGACCACCTTCAGAACCAGGTATGGTCATTACGAGTTCACAGTCGTGCCATTTGGGTTGTCAAATGCACCCACTATTTTTATGTGCCCGATGAATGGTGTATTCAGGGACTATCTAGACAAGTTTCCCATAGTCTTCATGGATGACATCCTGGTGTATTCCAAGTCAGAGGAAGAGCATGAACAACATCTGAGGATGGTGTTGCAAGTGCTAAGAGAGCACCAATTTCATGCCAAGTTGAACAAATGCTCATTTTATCAGAAGCAGATCCATTACCTGGGGCGTATTATTTCCAAGGATAGGATAGTTGTAGATCCTAAGAATATTGAGGCCATTAGAGAATGATCAGCACCAAAGAATGTGACATAAGTCAGATCCTTCATGGGATTAGCTGGTTATTATAGAAGGTTTATCGCAGGGTTCTTGAGGATAGCTCACCCTATCACTTCTTTGCAAAGGAAGGAGAAGAAGTTTCAATGAACAGAGGATTGTGAGAGAAGCTTCCAACAATTGAAGTAACTGTTAACCAGTGGTCCAATCCTGAGGATCACATATCCAAATGAAGATTTCAGGGTGTGCACAGATGCCTGCAAAGAAGGACTGGGAGGAGTCCTCAGTCATAATGGATTTGTAATTTGTTATGAATCTAGAAAGTTTAAAGAGAACGAAAGGAACTATGAAACTCATGATTTGGAGTTGGCAACCATAGAACATGCTCTAAAGAAGTGGAGGCATTACCTCATGGGAAGGAAGTTTGAATTGAGAACAGACCGTAACAGTATGAAGTATTTGTTCGATCAACCAACCTTGAACTCTAGGAAGAGTAGGTGGCTGGAGTTTCTCTATGAGTATGCTTTTGATATTAAGCATATCAAAGGGAAGGAGAATAAAGTGGCTGATGCACTCAACATGAGAGTGCATGAATTACATGCTACAACCATTAGCATGTACTGAACTGATATTAAAAGTAGAGTTTTGGAGGCTGCAAATATAGACTCACAGTACAGGGATTTCGTAGCAAAGCTACAACAAAGTAAGATGCCACAGAAAGTGGAGACTTATAAATTGGAAACTGATGGAATACTTCTATACAATAACATAATTTATGTACCTAATGTCCAGGATTTGAAATTTGCAATTTTGCATGAAATGCATAATGTGCCTTGTGCAGGGCACCCTGGATATCAGAAAACTATGGTAGCAGTCAAGAACCGTTACTTTTGGCCAGGTATGAAGAAAGAGATGCTAAATAAATTGCTAGATGTATGGAGTGCTAGAAGGTTAAAGCTGAGCATAGGCACCCAACATGGTTGCTGCAAACTTTACCCATTCCTGAGTGGAAGTGGGAAGTAGTGACAATGAAATTCAACACATGGCTACCCAGAACAGGAAAGCAACATGATTTAATCATGGTGGTGGTGGACAAGCTTACAAAAGCTGCCCATTCATTCCATTAAAGCCTACTCACAAGGCAACATATGTTGCTGATATTTTTATGAATGAAGTGGCACGATTGTACAGAATTCCCAAGACACTTGTGTCTGAGAGAGACCCGAAATTTACTTCTAATTTTTGGAAGGGGTTGTTCAAAGGATTCAGAACGAATCTGAACTTTAGCATAGCTTATCATCCCGAGTCTGATGGACAGACATAGAGGGTGAACAGAGTGATAGAAGACATGTTAAGGATGTATGTGATGGAAAAACCATCTAAATGGGAAGACTACCTACACTTGGTAGAATTCACCTACAACAATGGGTATAAAGCATCGTTGAAGATAAGCCCATTTGAAGCACTGTATGGAAGAAAGTGAAATACTCCAGTAAGCTGGGATAATCTAGCTGATAGGGCAGTAGTTGGCCCAGACTTGCTCAAGGAAATGGAAGAACAAATGCTAAAAATTAAGCAGAATTTAAAGGCAACCCAAGACAGGCAGAAAATTTATGCTGATAAGAACAAAACCCACAGAGAGTTTAAAGTTGGTGATCATGTTTTTTTGAAAGTAAAAGCCAATAGAAGTTCCCTGAAGCTGGGAAACTGTGCCAAGTTAGCAGCCAGATTTTGTGGGCCATTTGAAATCCTGGAAAGGATTGGGATAGTTGCATATATGCTTGCATTACCTGCATCCATGATTGTACATAATGTTTTTCATGTTTCATTGCTTAATAAATATATATCTAATGCTAATCATGTAATTGATTAGAATGTGATTAAGGTGGAGCAAGAAGGTGTCCTGCAAGTGCATCCTGTGCGCATATTGGACCGAAAAAGAAAACAACTCTGGAATCGAGCCATAGGGATTGTAAAGGTCTAGTGGACCTGGTATGGTCACGAGGATGCGACGTGGGAGCATGAAGATGCTACGCGGGCAAAATACCCACATATTTTTGAAGATTTTGGAAATCTTGATGATACAGTGTAAAAGTTGCACTGAGGACAATGCAAAAATAAGGGGAGGGGATTGTAATATCTCCTGGAAGTGCCCCAATTATAGTATGAACTGTAATAATGTTTTGTAGGCTGGTGAGCCGAGTATTGATAAACTGGTGGGTTTATGTGTTATTAGGCCGGAGAGTCTAAGTCTTAAGGCCAGGAGCCTATTTTTGTATATGTAATATGAAAAACATTAATAACGATTAAACATCGATGCGTGCATACTGACCACAAAGAAAGAGTGATGGGGGACTAAGCTTCCACAGAAGAGGTAAGGGAAAGGGGGGCCGAAAGGTTGGAAAGAGAGGCTAAGTGTTGAGCATAGGGGATAATCTTAGGGGCTTAAGTACTTGGGAATAATAATTTATTATTATTCCAAAAAGCTATGTGAAATGCATTTTTTTATTCTAAGTTCCTGGGAAGGGGGAATGTGAGAAAAAGGGGAATGCATGTTGATGGAACACATGCAGCCTCATGGGCGACATGTGTCAGCCTAGGCACATACAACTTAACCCAAGAATTGAGCTGAGATGGGGATTCATCCTCCATTCTACCGTCCATTGTCTAAGTGGAGGGATCTCTGTGTCTGAGTTCTGTAAGCCTCATGCAACTCGAAAACCCGAAGCCTGTGATGTTTTATGAGAAACCGACATGCCTCTGTCTGAACCGTTGAGTTTGTGTTTGACCCCTGTGTGGATTCCTTGTCACGCACCCTGAAAATCAGTGGAAAACTTGTGGTTTGAGCCATGTCACCTGTGTGTCCCGTGAACCAGTCGATTCGCTCTTGCAAAGTCGAGCCCGTACCTGAACTGTCTTTGAGTCGCTATCTTCTATGTCCATGAAGGGAATTGACCAGTTGTTGTTGTTGTTATTTTCACCTTGTGGGAATTGGGCTGAAAATGGTTGAAGAAGCGAGTTGTCAGGCTCGTGGTAGAAGTGGCAGGTTGTCAGACCTGTGAACAACTCTCTTTGGGTGAGAGAGTATGCTCGGGGGTGGTTCTCTTTCAGAGAGAGTCCAACACCAGCTACAAAGCTCTAATAATTATTGATCCGGCCTATTGTCGAGGCCCAGAGGGGAGGTGAAGCACCGATTGACTGTGCTTGTGAAAGTGTATACTCCCGGGCGGAACATGCATGTGGAGAATGAGAGTCCATGAGTAGTGGGCGTATGAAGGCTCCTGGAGCGAATCCTTTCGATTTCTCTATGCAGTTTTCCTATAACCTCAGCCTAGCCTAGGATTCCCTTGCCTTGGGTGGAGCTTATTCCTAGCTCGGGGGTGACCCACTGTTGAGCATGATGAGCAGTGAGGTCTAAGGCTGGGAGGTTCGTGGAAGGTCTGCACATGGTTGGTGGAGTTACTATAGTTTCAAAGATAAATATCATTATGTATTTTAATTCTATACTCAATTGAAAGGATGTCCGTGATGCTTGTGATATTATCATGTATTCCACTGCAATGATATTTACTGTTGATTTCAATAATTCTGTATGTTAGCATTAATTATATGTTTACTCTGTTAAGCCATTTAACTTCATTTAAATGCATGTTACAAATTGGTATCAGATCCAAAAAGGTTAAGTTAAGGTAGTGTTGGTAGCACTGCCCAGCCTATTGGTGGTGGGGGATGTTACACATGCCATCTACATACAATAACAAGATAATATAGCTTCCATTTTCTATCCTTTTAAAATAAACACAGTGATCCGAATGACATCTACTATAACCTTGTTATGTCATAAACCTATAAAACTTCAAATAACACTGCCTTGGAGCTTGCTTTAGGCCATACAAGCTCTTCTTCAACCTGCATACCAAATTCTCCTTTCCTTTGACCTCATGCCCCCGTGGTTGCCACATATAAATCTCTTCCTCCAAATCCCCATGGAGAAAAGTTGTTTTTACATCTATCTATTCAAGATGAAAATCTTCTACTTCCATAGGACTTAAAATAGTCCTAATTGAAGTTGTCTTAACAACAAGAGAAAATATTTCATCAAAATCTATACCTTTCTTTTGCGCAAATCCCCTTACAAAAAGTCTAGCCTTGTATTGCTTTTTTCCTCTATATTCTTCCTTCAACCTGTAAACCCATTTATTTTGCAATGCTCTTTTTTCTGTAGGTAACTGAACCAAGTCCCAAGCATGTTTTTTTTTTTCCAAAGAAAAAAGCGTAATTTTTAATCCTTGAGAGGGACAAAATTACATTTTGTTGGTGCTTCTAGAGCACTACACACTAACGAAGTGTGTGCAATAGCTGAATATAGGTGGCCATTTGTATGCTCTTTCTTCATGTCTACATATTACAAAAAATAAGTAACAAAATCACACCCAGGACAAGGTACATATAACATGTACAACCTTTGTGTTTATATGTGTCCTTTATATACAAGAGAAGATCACCACTGTTGTGGAAATTCCCAACTATGGTTATTTACCAAGGAGTTCAATTCCTCTTTCATGCCTTGCTCCCACTTCTTTTTAATTTTTACCTACATTTCCTCTTTATAACTTTCTAGTTCACCAAAATCAATCAACAATAAATAATACAATGAAGGAGAGTATAGCTCAAGGGGTCTACTTAACCTAGTAGGTCTTCTAACAACACTTGCAAGAGTTTGAGGTACCTGTTGCTCCCATTGTTGTAAATTATGATTTTCTGGTACCTTTGGAATTTCTTTTTTCAGTGATCTCATCAAGCACTGCGTATTCTGGTTTTTTTCCCCCCGTTTCTTTCCCTCCAACTGATGTTTTCACATGACCTTCTCATTGAATATGACATCTCTACTCCTAATGTTTTGCAATTTTTGTAATCCCATGAGCGATAACCAAAATCATTAACACTGTATCCAATAAAGATACACTTCTTGGATTTTTCCTCAAGCTTTGTTCTATTTTCTTTATCAATATGGAAAAATGCTTCACAATCAAAAGTCTTCAAAAAATAATAGTTTACCTTTTTACCTATCCATGCCTCCTCTGGAATTCCACCATACAAATAACTTGAAAGTCTTATGTTTATTAACTAAACAACAATATCTAGAGCATCTGCCCAGAACTATAAGGGAAACCCAACATGCAATCTCATACTCCTTGCACGCTCCATGATTGTCTTGTTCATCCTTTCTGACACACCATTTCTTGTGGTGATCCTGGAACCATTTTCTCTCTACGAATCCCATGGTATGGACAATAATCATCAAACTCCTTGATGCAATATTCACCTCCATTATCTGATCTGATATAGTTCAACCTTTTTTCTGTCTGATTCTCAACCAAAGATTTCCATTTCTTAAAAGTATCAAAAACATCAGATTTTTGTCGAATGGAATAAACCCAAAATTTTCTAGTTGCATCATCAATGAAAGTAACATAATAATGCGAGCCACCAAGAGATGATACCTAAGTTGCTCCCCATACATCTGTATGCACAAGCTCTAACCTTTCACTCTTATTTTCTTTTCCGACTCTGATAAATCTGACTCTCTTCTATTTTCCATAAACACAGTCCTCACAAAAATCCAAATCAATTTGTTTAATATCCATGAACAAATTTTTGTTGTGAAGTATCTACATCCCCTTTTCATTCATGTGTCCAATCCTATGATGCGACCGTGTTGTATCTACTCCTGTACAAGCTAAAGAGATAGAAGATTCAATGTTGGCTTGGAAGCTGCATGGATTCTCTCTACTACTTGCACCATAGACCCAGGATTCATATCTTTAAGGGTACCAACAAAGCCTAAAACTATCAGCCCTCCTGGTAAACTAGAAGGAAACACAGTGCACATGATGCACTGCGCAGTCTCACTCGGGATAGATCTAGATGGGTGGCTGTAAGAGCTAGGTGTTTACAGCCTAGGATTGAGTAGGAGGTAGTGGGTCTGCATTCTGAGCCATTAATTGTGGGTTGTATTATGAACTACTGTTATTCCATTTAATACTTTAACCTCGTGGCCTCTGTTCTTGATAACTCAACAATAATTACTCATCAATATAATAACTCATTCATTCATTCATTCCATACAACATTTAACTAATAAAAGTATGACATAGATATACATGCATTCATCACATTATACAGGTATTACCATGGTTTACCTCCTCCCAGGCTACATCCACAAATATTTGGCTCTTGGCTCTCTTATTATGGTAGTTTTGCAATTCTTGCGCCTCGCGCTTAAAACTCTTCTCAGATGGGTAATATCTCTGTGAGGCGAACTAGATCACACCATGCTCCATAACCTGCGATATAATCCTCCAGATCTACCTTCTCTCTTCTTCTTAGCTCAATGGTTTTACAAGGAACAAATCTTTCATCAAAATATTACATGAAGACAATCAAACTCTACAAAAGTAGTGAACTAAACTTCTTCCGAACTCCTCTATAATACCCGTGTGCCTATATTTATATCTATTGGGCTCTTCATTTATTTACACAAAAAACCTTACAAAAACCTTAACAACTACTTTTGTTAGGTCTTCCTTCTCTGCATGCATGCATTTCTTCCTTCCAGCCATCACCTCCTTCTTGCATGCACGTGTGATGATCTTCTTTCTAGTTGTCGTTTTCCTCCTACGTGCTTTCTCTCCCACGACTTCTCTTCTAGCTATCATTCTTTTTTGTGCACACTTTATTTCTTTCCCACTTCGGCCTGCTGCCAATAGGCCCCCAACACTAACATGTGATTCGTCCTGAGTCACCTAATATTTCTAAGCTTCCTCGATCTCTTCAATGATCATTTGGAAATTTTCCTTCAACTCTGCTACTTTTGTTAGTGCCTGCACAGTCTTATCCTTAATGGTATCGACTACCTAAATGACCACTTCATCACTCAATAGTCATGCACATTCTGCCTAAGTCTGTGCTATCTATGTTCTATCTGCTTCTGCCTATGCGAGTACTTCTACTACCCATTCCTGTAATGGTTCTATTTGAGCATGCCGCTCTTGTTTTTGTGTCTACGCAGTGATAAGCTCTACCTGCATATTCTTCAAATCTTTCGTCCCCTTGACGCATTCTGGGATTGGTATGGTCTTTTGCCTTTGTTAAAGTTCTTGGATCACTGCATTGATCCTTTCCACTTCTTTTTCCCATCATTGAACCTGTGGATCCTCCTCCAGTCTTGTCCAAAGTTGTGCTGCTTTGTTGAGCAAGTCAACTGTCGTGCTAACATGCTTCTCCATATCCTATGTTTGCGCTGTTGCTGCTTGCTTCCTTTGCTCCTTTACTGCTAGTGGAGTTGTTGGTGTTAGCTGTTCTCAGAGATCTCCGATCTCCTTCTGGTATCGAGCAATTGCTTGCGCAATCTGGTCGATCTTTTCTGTGGCTGGGAGTTCATTTTTTGGCGCAGTGTTTGGAAGTTTCCCAAAAATTTCTCCCACCCTGCATTCCAATTTGTTCCTGCGTTCTGTCTCCTTTTGAGTTTCGGATTTGGCCTATTCATATTCTTTTACCAGTGCTTCCCACTGCTTGGTCACTTTCAGTAGCTCGACTAAGTTTTTATGTGCCCGAGACTACATCTCGTGGTCGACGCTAACCTTCAACTTGTGCAGTGCCCTTGATGACATCCATGTTAGGACCAATTGAATGTGGTACAAATCCTTCAGTGGTGTCTGTCCCACGATTTCATCCATTCATAGCATGCTTGGTATTATGTGGACCATTGCGGTTGCGTGTGGCATGGGTAGGGCTAGGTCTCTTTCTTCTACCTCCACTCTTTCGTCAGTTTGTGTCGTCGACGACTCTATGCCTCTACTGCTACTTGCTCTCTGAGCTTCCCTGAGTGTCTTGAGGAGCTGTCCTATTTCTGCCAGCTCTTTTTGCAGATCGTCCTTGTGATGTGTTGCGTGGTTGAAGTCTTCTGCTAGACAATCCTTAACCATTATGGCGATCATTTTCCATCGTCCTCTGTGATCATATAGTTCGGTGATGTTCGTTGCGCCTTTGATTTCTTGCGCACGCCTGCGGCTTGTACAACCGGTCTCTTAGTTCCCCGTTGCTCCTGTGTGATGGGGTTTGGGGCGGTCTCCTACGATCCCTTAGCTTGTTTCGACTGTTCGGTGTTCTCTTTCTACCCTTTCTGGGTTCCTGTCTACTTGGACCATTTGTTTATCTGAGTCGGTTTGTTTTGGCCCATCCTTGGTTTCTTGGGCACTGGGATTTGCGGAGGCTGTGTTTCCGCTTGCATTGCTTCTCCTCTTGCGGGTCCTTCCGGTACTTCCCGGGGAATGCATGGGATCCTCCATGCATCAGGCCATTCACTGATGACCATGTCTATATCACCTTCTATGATGCAGTAGCACATCGATAGCCACTGATTATCTAGATCGTGTCTGGGTTGTATCCACATGGCTTGATGTGTAGCCCAGAAGTTAGCGATGTTCCCATATCGCACGATAGATTTTGGTGTTATTCTCCATGACCGGCTAATAACTTCCTGCATGTCCCATAGGCATGCTTCAAAGATGATTCCATTGTCCCTCTTCTGTTTGGCCTGTGGCCCCGACCTTAGAACTCGATATCTTGCTCCCGCTAGCTGTGGTCTAGTAGCAAACACTACATACTCTGGTTCTCGCCATCCCATGAAGGTTATGAGGGTGATTAGCCATGAGTAATGGAATTCTGTACTAAGTTCCCGTGCGTCCTTACAGTCTACTTGGAATAAGTTTAGCAGGTAAGGCACCCAACTCACGAAGGTGCCTTCTGCGTACCGAGCTATAATTGCGAAGACTTCGGTCGATACTTTGTCTTTGCGGCATTTTCTTAACAAATTACAGGCTAAGATCTTTGCGCCTAGTTGTGTTGCTGCATTGTTGATCAGTTTGATTATAATGCCTCTTGTCCCCCTAGCAGTGCCGTATTTCTTCTTCATTTTCTCTGCTAACGCTTTTTCCTTGGATTTATCGTCTAGAATCAACGCGAGATCCATACCTCGGCTAGGTAGTCCTGTTATATGCGCAATAAGCTCAATTGTTATGGGGATGGGACTGTCCAACCAGATATCCCCTCCATGTGTAACTGCTAACAACTGCTTAATGCATGCTATTGCGTATTGGCCTCTGCCAAAGTGTGGGAGTTTCAACAATCCTAAAATTTCTGTTCGATCCAATCCAACGGCCCACTGGTCTGGCTGGCTGATCGTTTCTCCAAGTTGGTTGACCACTATGTTCTGCATAAAAACCCTTGGCGAAAGTTATGGGTACTTGGTGTCATCTGAGATGTCATGGTCAGAATATTTGAGCTTCCCAACATGACCCAGTAGCTGCGGCTCTACCTGTACTCCCTCTAGTATGTGTGGTAGCACAATTTGTGCTGCTGGTTTCTTGCGAGGTGAGCTCGGTATTAGAACTCTGTCTTCCTATTGTGGTGGTTGGTATGAAGTTCCAACAATTCCTGGTTGCTACCCTGTAAGCCATTCTGGCCAAGCCGAGGTGGTTCCCGTGGTTTCTTCTGATGGCTGACCTGGGCTGGGTACTTGCACCTCGTCCGGTTTTCCTTCTGATCCTTGATTCTATGTTGTGTCATTACCTTTCGTGGATGGTTCAGTGCTCTCTGGTTATACTTCCTGTTGGGGTTCCGCTTCTTCGTTATGAGGTTCCTGCGCCTCTACTTGCATGTCCTCTTCCATGGCCTCTACTTGTAGCTATTGAATCTCCTCCAATATGGGTGTTGAGTTCACCTGTGGTATCTCTAGAGATGGGATCTCATTGATATCGATGATCTCTGTTTGCTGCTACTCATTTTCTTCCGGTGGTCCTCGTGACCTGGTTTGAACTCTGGTCAGTCTAGCGGTCTGACCTAGTTCGACGGACTTTGGTGGTGCCATAGTGGTGAGTGTGGAATGTTTACTGACTTAAGAAGACTGCGGTGAGCTCTATGGTTTTACTCTGTTTGTTTGAGTTGTTGCTGCTCTTTATCTGTTCTCCTTTCGCGAATAGACAAGTTGTTTCCGTGCTTGCGTGTTGTATGGGCTTGTCATGAAGCTTATTGTAGACGCTTCCTCCATGATGCGATTAATGCACCATAACCGTGGGTTCAATGCATCTGTGGCAATTTCGTACTTTCCATTACGCCTCTCTTTCTGTTTCCAGTTGGCATGTTTAATGTGACGTTCCATCAGTCCTTGCAGTGCCTTAATTCCGCTTAGTGCTGTCCTATCATCCTAATTTTGCTGACTTTTCATTTTCCGCTCGTTTGTCTTAGGAATGTAACCGTTGCTCCTGCCTTTATTGCGTTCTTCTCTAGAGCGTCTTGTGGATTTTTCGTGGATTTTTTTTTTTTTTTAACTGTGTGGTGGGTGGTCGACTGTCCTTGTATAGCTTCAGTCGGCTCCCGTTTATCATTCCTCTGAGGTTTGCGCCTGCTAAATATCTTAACTGTACAACTCCTTTGTCTGTTACAGATTTGACCTCGTATGGTCCTAACCAATGCATTCTCAGCTTTCCTGGGTGTTGAAACGACTTGCTGTCATAGAGCAATACTAGATCTCCTTTCGTGAAAGTCTTCTTATTAATGTGTCGATCGTACCATGCTTTGTCTCTGGACTTCTACACTTGTTGATGAAATCCTTCCAGGATCCAGTCTTCCTCCATTGCTAATAGCTGATTCAGTCTTTCCTGTATTGCGTTGCGTTTTGTCATTTGTGTGATGGCGGCTACGCGTAAGCTGGGTACTAAAAATTCTAATGGAACTACTGCTTCTTGGCCGTAGACGAGTCTAAATGGTGTGTGCCCTGTCAAATTTTTGCATGTCATCCTATAAGCCCATAATACTGCTGGTACTTTGAGGTCCCAGTCATCTCTGTTGACGTTACAGATCTTTATTAGTGCATTCTCTAGAATTTTGTTAAAGGCCTCTACTGTGCCATTTGCTTGTGGGTGATATGGTGTGCTTCTCTAGTGGTGAATTTCAAATTCTTCAAGCATTGCGCAGATAGTGTTATTTATGAAATGCGTGCCTTGGTCGCTCATCAAAATTCTTGGGTACCCAAACCTAGTAATTACTTGTTCGAATAAGAAGCGTGCAACGGTCTTTGTGCTACAGTCTTTTACTGGTGAGGCTTCCGCCCATCTTGTTAGGTATTCCATCACGACGATGATGTATCTTGCCCCTGTTCTCTTGGCTGGTGGGTTAATCGGTCCCACAAAGTCTATTTCCCATTTATCAAATGCCTGTAATGTCACTTATGGTCATAGTGGCATCTCGTCCCTTCTGTTGGGATTGCCTATCCTTTGACATACATCGCATCTCTGACAGTACTCTTTCGAGTCTCTGTGAATGGTTGGCCACCATAATCCTACGTGGAGTACCTTTTGCGCGATATCGTTTCCTACGTAGTGTCCTCCTGCCAGTCCCTCGCAGGATTCTACTAAGATTCTTGGCCGTTCGTGCTCGAACACATACCTTCGTAAAATGCTATATGTGCCCATTTTATATAGATGTCCTGCGATTAGTTGATAGTCGGCTGCGCAAACTACTAGGTTCTTCTTCTATGCAGTGATGTAATCTTGCGGTGCGGTACCTATGCTCGAGTATTGGATGATCTCTACGAAGTAGTTATCAGAAATATGTATGGAAAAAAGTTATGCATCTAGAAAATTGTCTTGTAAGTTCATGGGTTCTTCTCCATTTGTGACCCGTGATAGGTGGTCAGGTCATGCATTTAGTTTTCCTGGTTTAACTATTACTTCGAAGTCAAATTCTTGAAATAACAGTAACCATCGACATATTCTCCCCCCCAACACTAGCTTGTTGACTAGGTATCTGAGGGCTGAGTGATCTATAAACATCTTAAAATTCTTTCCCAATAGGTAGTGTCTGAACTTCTGAAGTGCGTAAACCATAGCTAGGCCTTCTCTTTTTGTTGTATTATAGTTCTGTTCTGAATCAGATATTTTTTTGCTTGCAAATGCTATCGGGTGGTCCAAGTCTCTTGCTCCTGGCTACGCCAAGATAGCTCCAAGTGCTATTGCTGATGCATCTACATGCACATGGAATGTCTTTCCCCAGTCCAAGAATACTAATATTGGTGCAGTGACCATATTCTCCTTCAGGGTATCCAGATCGTGTTGACACTCGTCGTTCCATTGGTACTTTGTGTCCTTCCTTAACAATTTTTTCATTGGTGTTGTAATCTGCACATATCCTTTGATGAATTTTCGATAGTATCCTGTGTGTCCCAACGTCGCTCGTAGCTGACAGACTGTTTTTGGTACTAGTAAATTAATGATGACTACGATCTTTACCGGATCGACCAATAGCCCATGTTTGCATATTATATTGCCCAATAGTATCCCAAACGGTGTTCCAAATATACATTTCTTTATGTTTAGTCATATCTGACATTGTCTGCATCGTTCTAGCATCAAGCGTAAAACTTCCACATGCTGTTTCAAAAGACTATATACTGTTCAGTCGACCAGGTATACTTCGAGAAACTGATGGATGAATTCTTTAAATGCTGCGATAACCACTCTGGAGAATATTGCCGGTGCATTCTTCAGTCCAAATGGCATGACTGTATATTGGTAAGATCCCCATTCCGTCGCGAATGTGGTCTTGTATCTGTCCTCCCGTGCTATCTTAATATGATGGTAGCCTGAGAATCCATCAGTGAATGAGTAAACTTTGTGTCCCCCGACATTCTCTAACACTTCATCCATGAACGGTGTAGGGAATGGGTCATGTAGGCATGCATCATTCAATTTCCTCAATTCGACGCATATCCTAATCCCTCTGCCTTGTTTCTTGTCTTGTATGACCATCAGGCTTATCCATTCTGATTCCTCGAGTGGTTCGATTATGCCGAATTTAAGCATCCAATCGATCTCCTCTTTAACTTTCTATTTATATATGGGGTTTAGTCTATATGGTCATTGTTTAATCGATCTCACTTCAGGTCTAAGAGGTATCTTCATCTCTCCCAGTTCTCCTGCTATACCCTTCATCTCTGTAAATATTGTAGGAAATAGGTCGCTGTACTCGCGCAAAAACTATGTGATGCTTTCTACTGTTGGCTCATCCTAGTAGTCTCCAATGCTTGCAATTTTGGGATGTTCAACTCTTTCGATGTTAACTTTCTTTACCCTGATTGGTGCGGAAATAACTTCAGATTCTATGGGTGGTCCCTTCACATCTCTTTCACCTTCTACTTCTTCAATCTGAATGTCGTGCGGGTCATCTTCGTCTGGTGTGTCTTCCTGTACATGGTAACATGACATTAATTCCTTGATTATCTACTTATTTCGCTGCTTCTCTTCGGTAATAAGTTATGGTTCTGGTTCTTCAATGAATATGACTCCTCTGATCTGTTTCAGGGCTGCATCTATGTTGGGGTTCTCATGCTCGAATGAGAAAGTGACAGTAAAGTTCTGTCGCAATGTCACCCATGTTGTAGTTCCTTTACGCAGTTCCTGATCTGTATAACAGTTCGCTGGTATGCCTTCTAATGTGTGAATGAAGTGGGGAGGCCATTCCTCTAGTGGGGTCATTTTCCACAGCGTTTCACATTCCTCCAAGTGCTTTGCTGGTGTCGCTAGTCCGTCATATATTCACTGTTTGTTGTTTTTCTGTTCTACGCCGAACCTTATGCGTAGTAACCTCTTACATTGGTACCAGTTTGTGATAGTTTCCTTGTGTACGCCCCACCATCGCACGGGTGTGGCCTTGAGTGCCAAGTCCAGTGCTAGTAGGCTCTGGTTCTCTAATACTTTGTCTTCATATTGTGTCAAGAATGTTTCCAAATCATTTAGTCCGTGGAAACTGGGTGGTTCTTTGATTTCTGTACCTATCCACAATACTGTGTGGTCTATTCTTGCACATCTTCTCGTGGATACTTCGTGTAGTCTCTGCTTCCAGTTCTCTAATCTAGTGTCTGAATCTGTTATGCATGAAGTAATACTGCACCAAATGAGTACCCCGTCTACAATTGGGTTTACATAATCCTCCTCGCGCGCAGTTGTTCTGTACAACTAGCCAATTTCCTCTAAGTTCAGGCAAGTGGGTTCTACAAACCTCTCCCCTTCTGATGGATATAGTGGTGCTATGACCATGTAATCTTCAGATTCAAAATTCATTTTCTTGGTCTTCAAGTTAATTATGGTCTGGTTGTCAAATGCCCAATCCAGACCGAGTAGTGCCAGGTATGGTGTTGTGCCATCCACTATTTCGATGACTTCAAAATCTACTTTAGTACACACCTCATCAAGATCTACTGTTACTCCTTTAAGTCACCCAATTGGTAGGACCCTTTGTTGGTTTGCTAGTTTTAGTTGGACATTTGAATATCCCAATGTTGGCTCTCCCATGCATTGCCAAGTTTTCTTGGGTAGCACATTCACTTCGAACCCTAGGTCCAGTATGATATCTCCCATATTAAAATCCCCAATGTTAGCATTCAGTCTAAATTACCTACCTGTTCTCCTTCTTGTGTGTAGATGATTGAAAATTTTTGGTTCTAGATTTTGTTCAGTCTCGTTGCTACATTTCTCTAGGATGTTTTACAATATTTTCCCAGATGAAGGATCACTTAACATTTTGATGCATGACTGTAAAAAGTCTTGGATAATACTTACTTGTCCCTCGGGTGGCATTCCTTTGGTATGATCCAATGATGGCGACATTTCCTATTCTAGGCCTCCCTGGGTGGGTTGCGTAGTGGAAGTCAACATTATGTCCATCTTCTGAAATTCTTGTCTGGCTTCCTTAAAAGTCTCCTTTTCTTTGGGTGCATCGAACTGCTTCCTTGGTTCAATGTTCTTCTTTACCCACTGGTTCTGTGCAGGTTCTTGTTGGGCTGCATCGTTTCCTGTCTTCGTTCCTCCACGGGTGACTATGTTGATGTTTCGTCCATCCTCCCTTGCTTCAGCTGAAATCCATTGAACATTGTGATTGTTCAGATTCCTCTTTTCCTGGATCTTTACTAATAGTGTTAGGCATTCCTCTGTCTCATGATCCGATGCACGACAATACATACAAGTTGCTGGCGACAGTGGGAATTCTCGAGCATAATGTCCCGATTGCTGAGAGTTGTGACATGTGACGGGTCCTCTGCCACATCCAAAACCTCCTCTGGCTCTTCCTCCTCCTCGTTAGCCTGCTCAGTCCCCTCTCGACGCGTTGCATTGTGGGGTCTGATTATACTGCGTGGTATTATACTAGGGTTGCGCCAGGTTGTACTGCAACTGTGCGTTGTTGTATGGTTGCTGCACAATGTTGTACTGCTACTATGCAGAGTTGTATAGAGCTAGGGCTTGATTGAACTGTGGCATTGCTTGACCAGTCATCATTTCAGCCTTTACCCTGTAGGCGTCTGATGTTCTCTCCCACATCAGCTCCATGGTTATGCAATCTTTGTCATCGTGGTCTATTGACTTACAAAAGGTGTAGTAAGAATTCTTGGGAAATGTCTGGTACTTCTACATCATCGTGTAGTGATAAGGGTTGTGACCCAGTTTCTTGCATATTTCGCACCATAATCCTCCCTGTGGTAGCGGGTTTGGCATGCCTATTGCCATATACTGCACGAATGTTGGACATTTGTTCTTATGGTGTCCTTCCGTCCCACATGTGGTGCACCAAACAACTTCTCATTTGTCCTTGTTCTTGTTATGATTCAATTGAAATGTTAGGTTCTTCAAATCCTCCTTCAATTCTTCGATAGCTGGGTCCATCTGCTGGTACTGGTTTTCTTCTAGCTGCAAGGCTACCTGCAGAGCCTCGGCCTGTGTCAGAAACTTCTGCTATTGTAAGGGATATTTTAGGTGTGGGAGTAGTGAGTTGACAAACAGATGCTGGTGTTTCATCTCGGTCATAAGGTATTTTAACTTCCCTTTTAATCGCTTGAATATCTGATCAATCTCCCATACAAACTCTCTTGGTTTCTGTATGATCTCGATCATTTTGTTCATGTACCGATCCTCTGAGCTCGGCTTCTGGAACTCATTAATCGGTAGTTTCTTAATTTCTGCCAGTGTCCTTGTCGTCCCAGGGGCACTGTTTGTGTCTAGACTCATGTACCAGTCTAGTGCGCGGTTTCTCAGTGTGATTGCTATTTGCGCAAGTTTGGTATCTTCATCTGTGATATGTTTTTCCTCCTAGATCTTTGCAAAAATGAACAAATTCTTATTAAGGTATTCTGCTGCTTCTCCTCATAATTCTAGTAACCAGATCGTGGGGTTGTGTCCTGCCATTCTAAACACTGAATTGATACCTCCGTCGCGCGGTGTAGATACTTGACTAGTGCTGCCTGAACTGGCTCATCCAGCTGTTTCTCTTGCGGTAGATTTATGTCTTGCAATCAAACTTCCTCTGAACTTCGGTTATCTAAACGGTGGTGTTATCTTTGGTGTATTCATTGCACATGGGTTTATGGGTTCCACACTGAAATTAATATGGAAAGGATGGTTATCTTCTCCTCCTGTTCTTGGGCCTCTTGTTTTCCTCTCTTAGGTTGCGCGCAAGATTTTCTCAATCTGCTCCACAGCTCGGAGATACTCTACCTCTTCTTCATCTCTTACCAAGCCCTCCCTCACGACTACGACTCTTTTCTTGGTATTCACCTTATATTGGTAGGGTACTCCGCTATGCGTCGTTCTTGGTGACGCCAAGATCCACTTAAGCTAGTCGTCATCCATCAAGATCAGGTCCAAGAATTCCTCCTCCTTCTTTCCTTTAGCCTCACCTTCATCCATTTATCCTTCCTCTGTTAGTGCTTCCCCCCTCCCCCCATGCACGCAGGGAAGTCTAGCTATTTGCTTCCATTGTCATTACACCTTTTTTATATAGCAGTATTTTAATAGAAGTATACAGTGATCGAATGTACTTTACGCATGGTCCGTGTAGAAATTCCTGCTTTGCGGCGTTGTATGACTTCGCTGTGTCAAATACAAACTCTATGATGAAGCTTTCCACCATACTATCAAGCCAAAAGTCGACTGCGCAGGTGAATTTGTTATTCACTTGTTGTAACTGCTCAATCTGTACTCGGGTCCAATCTAGCTTTCGGATCTGGTTCGTCGCGTGGTTATCTTTCAACCTTAATATCCACTCTTGCAGTAGGTGGGGAAAATCACAGAAAAAGACTTTGTGTAAATCAGTAAACATGTATTTATCTAGATATTTTCAAGGTGTGAGGCTATGGTTTCTATTATCCTTCTGAGAAAACTCTATTTCTTTAGTTCTCAACCAACCTTCGATTTTTGCTTTCGTAGGGTTCCATGGTCTCAACATTCCCTTTTAGCGGCTCAACGGTATTCTGGTTTCGCTCATTGTTTGCTCATGCATTCTATATCCTCTACTCAATCCTCTCTTGTTCCTCTTACAGTGGAAACATAACCATTTGTTGGCTTGGAAGCTACATAGATTCTCTCTATTACCTACGTCGTAGACCCATGGTTCATATCTTTAAGGGTACCAACAAAGTCTAAAACTATTGGCCCTCCTAGTAAACCAGAAGGCAACATAGTGCATGGGATGCACTCTGCAGTCTCACCCGAGATAGCTCTAGATGGGTGGCTGTAAGACTCAGGTGTTTACAACCTAGGATTGAGTAGGAGGTAGTGGGTCTGCATTTTGAGCCATTAATTGTGGGTTGTATTATGAACTACTGTTATTCCATTTAATACTTTAACCTCGTGGCCTCTGTTCTTGATAACTCAACAATATAATAACTCATTCATTCATTCATTCCATACAACATTTAACTAATAAAAGTATGACACAGATATACATGCATTCATCACATTACACATGTATTACTGTGGTTCACCCCCTCCCGGGCTACGTCCACAAATATTTGTCTCTTGGCTCTCTTATTATGGTAGTTCTACAATTCTTGCACCTCACGCTTACAACTCTTCTTAGATAGGTAAGATCTCTGTGAGGCGAACTAGATCACACCAGGCTCCACAACCTACGATCTAATCCTCCAAATCTATCTTCTCTCTTCTTCTTATCTCAATGGTTTTACAAGGAACAAATATTTCATCAAAATATTACATGAAGACAATCGAACTCTATAAAAGTAGTGAATTGAATTTCTTCCGAACTCTTCTATAATACCCATGTGTCTATATTTATATCTATCGGGCTCTTCAACCATTTACACAAAAAACCTTACAAAAACCCTAACAACTACTGTCGTTAGGTCTTCCTTCTTTGCATGCGTGTGTTGCTTCCTTCCAACCGTCGCCTCCTTCTTTCATGCGCGCGTGCTGAGCTTCTTGCCAGTTGTCGTTTTCCTTCTGCACACTTTCTCTCCCATGACTTCTCTTCCAACTGTCATTCTTCTTTGTGCACGCTTTCTTTCTTTCCCACTTCGGCTTGCTGCCAACAATCAATATTACCAGTACATAAATACAATGTACCTACCTTCTCTCCTTTTTCTATCACCAATGATCCTTTGGTGACCTTCCATGCCTTATTTGTAAATATAGATATACAACCTTCACTTGCCAACTGCCATATTGAAATTAGATTTTTCCTTACATCTGGAACATGCCTTACCTCTTTCAATAACCATTAGTTTCAATTCTTTTTCTTTATTTGTACCTTACCCATTCCAACAATTTTTGCATGGTGCATCATCACCCAAATGAGCCTGTCAAAAATACCTTGAACATAATCCAGAAAATGTTTCCTATGGGGTGTGGAATGAAATGAAGCCCTTGAATATACTACCCAAGACTCATAAATATTATCTACAAAAAGAATCAAAGCATCTTGTAACACATCACCTGTTACATTTGCTTCCTAATTTTTCTCTTGTTTTCCATCTCTTTATTTCTTTGGAGCTCTGTAGTCTTTCTTGATATTTCCTTTCTTTCGACAATTCCAACACTCTATCTTTCCCAGTCTGGATTTGGATCTTCCCTTCCTAGAATTCCCAGGGTTCCCTGATCCCTTTCCTCTATCCTTTTGTCTTCCCCTATTCTCCATGGTCAACACATTACCTGATGTCTCACCTTTGCTTTTTCGTTGCATTTCCTCGCTAAGGATAACACCAACAAGATCATCAAATTTTAGAGTGTTTGAATGAGAGACATAGTTACTTATAGCCATGACCAAGCCATTCCAACTTTCTGGCAATGAGCGTAGGATTAGAAGATCCCTGACCTAATCATCAAAGTCCACTTTTACTAACCTTAGCTGATTAGTAACCATATTAAATTCATTTAAATGATTTGCAATAGACCCCCCTTCTAACATCTTCATATTAAATAATTGTTTCATTATAAATAACTTATTGGACCCCGAGAGTTTTTCATACATTTTAGTCAATGCATCCATCAATGCCTTTGTTGTCTTTTCTTTTGAAATATTGAAAACCACCGTCGCTACTACGCTTAGCCATATTGTTTCGAGTGCCCTTTTGTCAAGAACCTCCCATTCTTCATTCTTCATGGTCGTTGACTTCTTTTCTATTCCATCCAATGGTAGGAATAGATCCTTCTGATATAAATAAAATTCCATTTACATCTTCCATAACTGGTAGTTTTTGCTGTTAAATTTCTCGACCCTAAACTTTTCATCTTCCACCATTGCTCCCACTCAAATAAGGATCCCTCTTTTCCTGCAAGTTACCTTTTTCTCTAATACTAGTTATTAGAAAAATAGGATCACAGAGAAATAAAATAAAACAAATATGGAAATAAAACATAGAAGATACATAATACAATAAAGACACATATATACGTGGTTCATCCAGTGTGGGCTATGTCCACCAAATAAATTTCTAGGTCCTTTGTTTATTATTATCCAACAAAATGAAGGGATACAACCTACAACACACCTAATGTAACTTCCTCTTCTTTCTATCACAATCTCCTCTCTCAGAATAAAATATTCACAATAATACACAATCGCAATACAATTCCCTCATAAAAGAGGGTTGCCTTCTAGGGAAAAAAAACCTAACATAACTTCTACCATCAGATTTGCGACCTGATAATGAATGGTCCATATTGACTACGAAATTACAATATTTGAATTTGTAATGATCCTTCTGTTACTACACCAATGTAGTGAGTACAATAGAGAAGAATGTTTTTTTTGAAACATCATTAGAAAAAATGTTACACGACAATACCATACTTCAATAATACACATTCTATTCTCATCTATATCACAACACGACAACAATCAAAATCATCATCAACATCACTAATAGACTATTTTCATCGCATAAAAATAACAAGGTGTCTACACGCCCAACCTTCCTGCAAGGTTAGGACCTTCAAGACACATAATCAACGCTCAAGTCCAGGATTCATCCGATTCATTTTAACCACTTAAGGCCTCAGGACTAGTGACTATTCTGAGGAACATGGAAGTATCTATGCCCATGAACAACTCTAAATCTAGATTCAGAACCAAATGTAACGATACTTAAGGTAATTTAATCATAGCACAATTAATTCATTCAATGATTCATTATTCTAAATTAATTCCTTCTTGTAAGGATATAAACAAACAATAATTATTCATTTAAATAAATGTACCTTCTCTTAAGAATACATATATCTAATTAATTAGTATTCATCATCTTATGCAATTTTTCTCCCTTGAAGAATCAAGTAACAAATACCGACCAAATAACAAATGTACTTTCTCCTTAAAAATACAACTATCATTATTATTCACTATCTACACCAAGTACTACAAGAATTATATGGATGAACTTTATTATTCCATAATCAATTCTAATTTACAAGCTAACCGAAAACTACATTACACCATTAACTTTACCATTAGTTCAATCCTTGTTCACAACATACTATTCTAAGGTTCCTTAAATTAAGTAAAGGATCTGTACCTCTTATAGTTGTAAGATTAAAATTCATTAACCATACATTTTATTAGATGTTTATAATAATTATTATGTGCAATTATTATAAGTCTAATCATGATCATCTAGAAAGGACATAGCTTAGCTATAAAATGTCGATAACCTCTGACAAAGTACAACTTCAACATCTATTAAAGAGATGTTAAAAACACTTTTTAATTAAAAACAATTTATTGTTTATTAAATCAACTCAACATTTACTAAATGAGATCATTGCTTAAGACTCTAAACTACCTACGTTAATCATTTAATACCTTTGCACACAAGCATTCAAGATTAAACTCTTTCAACTAATCGGAGAGTCAAAGGATACAGTTTCGATTTAATTAAGACTAAGAATGCAATGCTCTCGAAGGCACTCGAGTTCCATGAAGGTCGAGCTTCGATAAAACTAGAACTTCCACACCTCGCCACTATGACAAATGTCACCAGATACCATTGACAACATCTTTACCGGTGGATCATTATCACTAGTAAAGGCATGTAGAATCTTATGAGACAAGATGACTATTAGTACTTGTAAAGGGAAGTTCAAGTTAACAACATAAATTCCCAACAGAAGGATGGACTATAGTAGTCCCCAAGGTTGACACATATCTAGGATGCCAACTGTCAACGCAAACTTAAAACAAAAAGAGAACTCTAACAAACTTCTACGATGCCTGATGACCATAATGCAAGGCTCAACTGGTGAAAATGCGAGGGAACCTTAGTTTCAAATAACATGTATCATCTAAGGATTGATACATAAAAATGGATTATGCAACGTGTATGGGTACACGTATATCATGCAACGTGTATGGGTACACGTGTATGGGTACACGTGTATGGATTATGCAACGTGTATGGGTAACGTATATCATCTAAGGATTGATACACAACAAACTTAATAACATTCATTTGTAATCCAAATATTTTATAGCGACTAAAATAAATCTTACATCGGGTTGTAAATAATTTACAGAGCCCCAAGGCGGTAATAAATTTATGACATTTAATTTGATTACAAAGACAATGTGAAACTTAGAATTACCGAATTGAAATAACTTTTGCAATAACCATTGATTGCAAATCGGGATTTAAATTAGTCGGTAGAGACTTTATGGATTCTAATTCAAATTGTATTAAATATAAAAGAACTCACGAGTTCTATTTTCAATCAGTCGATTAACAAGGATCATACAAGGTTCAATTTCAAAATGCAATTAATTTTGTCATAAGAATAAAACAGAGCTCCGGTTTCAAATTAGCAAAATTTAATTGACAAACTAAATGAGATACAACCCCGTTGGTCTATGATTTGAATAGAGAAATGTTGAATTTCAATATGTAAAATGACGAGATTCATTAATCAATCATCCAGAACCTCGATCATTGCATAACCTCGATCATTGCATAACAAGAATTATAGTGGGTAATATTTTTTTTTTAAGTAAAAAAGGGGTAGTGCCTTCTATAATATATTAACACAAAACTTTGTCAGGAATACACAGTATCATAGCTAGAGTTACCAAAAGATGCTGTCGGTATCCGGAAACCAGCATTATTGGTTAGAACTTAGCAGTTTATACAGTAATATGAACAGAAAAAGACATCTGTCCTGCCCGTAGGAA